>JANHFX010013044.1:7631-18587 GCA_027560015.1 Chloroceryle amazona | reverse complement strand
GAAAGAGAAAGAGAAAGAGAAAGAGAAAGAGAAAGAGAAAGAGAAAGAGAAAGAGAAAGAGAAAGAGAAAGAGAAAGGGGAAAAAAAAAAAGAAAAAGAAAGAAAAAGAAAAGACTCATATTTTGGTATTTTTTAAGTGTAGAATAAATGTTCAGAACAGCAGGGAATCAGTAAAACTGTTCCTCAGTGCCTCGACAGCAAAGTCTGAGGGAAAAAATCAACAACTTTGAAGGCAATTCTAATAGCAGGAGAAATTAATAGAATGGAAACAGAAGAAATTACGTAGCTCTGGGGTTTTTTTGTTTGTTTTTTCCAGTGTAAAAGAAGAAAAAGCAGTTCTCAGAAAAGTTTTGAGTGCACATCTCACAAGGCACCATAGCCCAGGAGAAACTGCCTGCTTGCTGAGGAGTGGTGTCACCGTGACATAATATTTGACAAAAAGTGGATAGCAGTTCCTTGGTGTGGCCCTGGGTTTCTAGAGAAGATGAGGATATCAGAGGGATTCAGAAATTTATTGCCAGTGCAGGCACAGAGAGGTCGAGAACAGAGAGTCCCCTCATTAGTATTTGTTATAATTATTAACTCAACTGCCAGGTAATAATGAAATTAACACATTTGATATCAATACATAAGAGTAAGCTGCAGTATATTGCAATTCATTTCCACCCGAGAGGGGAATTACCTTCGTAACTTAAGCTATGGATCATTTCTTTGCCAGTGGAAATAAATTGTGATCCATCACTGCCCAAAGTGATCTACATGTTGTATATACATTAATAAACTCATACACTTTGCTCTGCACAGACACCAGAGCTCTCCTATACAAAGGCAGAGAAATATCACCAGTCCACGATGCAGGTAGAGGAAACCCCTGTGCAGCTAAACCAGTTGTTACTCCACCCATGTTCTGCCACCTTCCGAGATGCCCAACAGCTACCAGTTCAACTCCAGCTGCTAGGGATTCTCTAGCAGCAGAACGAGGAAAAACACTGCATGGTTTTCATCCCTTCCACAGCAACATCCACCCAGTAACGTGGTCAACCCCCCCCCCCCAGCTCTGAGTTTGTTTGGAAATAGAAAACCAGCATTAAAAGGCGTATTTTACTCTTCTCCAAAAATAATAATTAATTGCACAATTCCTCTCTTATTCCCTGAGATCATATATTTTTGGCTTGGATCTCTCCAAATATTGCATTTCAATACTTTTGAAATGTCTTGGTTTAATTACAGTTTTTCGCCAAGACTTTTTCTTGTCTTTTAATTAGCTTGCTGGGGTATATTTAAACCAGTATATAAGGTCTTTGCTTGAAAAAGTACCAAAATGTTCCAATATTCTTCTCACGTGAAAAAAATTCTTAGCTACAAAAGTTTACCAAAACCACTCAGTTCCTCAGAAATATTTTGGCTTTAAGCAAGTATCTTTTTAGCAAAAAAAAAAAATGACAACCAGCTTTAATATTTATCTGTGAGTGGTTTGAAATCGTCGTGTAATACGAAGGGTCTTTTCCCAAGCCATCTGATTTTGAGTGCATCTTGAAAAGAAAAACTTCTCAACACTTAAAAAACCTGGACCCGCATATATTTTATACTTGAGAAAGGGACTGGCAGCTGGAATGTTCTCAGTGCTTACAGGATGAATATTACATTCGCAGTCAGAAAAAGGGAAAAAGGATCAAAGCAGCTCATAAAGTGGAGCAGGGAGTAGGATCTGGCCAGCAAACCCCTCTCAGCAGCCTGACCCCAAAGCCACGTGCTACAGCAGAGCTGTTCCTGCCCCAGCCAGCGCTGTCAGCAGCAGAGCCTTTTCCTAAGTATCATTCTGGTTTAATAACCAGAAAATTCAAGATTTGAAGTAACTGATGAAAAAAAAAACCTCAAAAGGGTCCCCAGTTTTGGTGGGACCACTCAGAAGGGGCTCGACCTGAGCACAACCAAGTCCAGAGAAAGCCAGCAGAGAAAGAGCGGCGCGGGGGGATGATTTGACTGCGCCAATGAACCTTGCTCACAAAATGAATGAACCAAGAGAGAAAACCAGCTCGGTGGATGGAGTCAATCAAAGACCTAATGCAAATGAAGGCATATAAAAGAGTTCTATCAGTCTGTTAGAAAACTCCCACTCCACAGGCCTTCCACTTACAGGAAGAAAGGCAAACATTTCACCCACGACATGAGCTATTTCCATACCGAGTCTGACTGATAATTCACAGGGAACTGAAATTGTATTTGAGACTTCGCTGCCTGGCAGAGGCGTCAGCACATTCCTCATTAGGCGACGGCAAAGGGTGCTAGGACCAGCTACCCTGTTTACAAGGGTGGCAAATGACAGCGCTCTCTAAGTGGCCATGACAACACCGGTTACCCGGCACCTTGACAGGGATGTTATTCCCGTTAGAAAGGCCAAAGGTTCTGCTTCATAAAGGCACGACTGTCTATGATGGGAGAGAAATGGTATTTCCAAGAGGAGAGGTCAGCACTTCACTCTCACATCGGCTGAAATCGCTGGTACCTCGCATCAGAGCGGGGTCCTACTGCAAGACGGATGACTCTGCCCACTGGCAAGGTCAAGAATATTAATTTTGAACACGTTAATTTGATGTGATGGGCACGATTAATGCTTGTTTAGCTGGATTTTTTTTTGTATGGTGATAAATCCGCAGCCTTTTCATGCCGGTAGTAGAGTGGCATGAAGTTACTGGCAATGGGGGTGGATGGATGTGACACAGCACGGCAATCCCACGGGTGGGTAACCTTGGACACTAGAAACTTTGAAGTGTACTTGTGTTTGTTCCTTCATGAAAATGCTGCAGCTGTCTGCCACAGAGAGCTCAAAAACAGGCCAGAGGAAGCCAGCCAGCTGCTCTGATCCAGCATCCTGGACCCGTATTACATTTGGAGCAACTTCAGAGAGCTCAAATCAACTCTAAGTGTTAATAAGAGTTGAGAATTACACGGACAAGAATGCGCCGTGAAGAGACGATAACAAGAAATGAGTTTATCTGTCATTAAAGTGAGGGCCATCTGTGTTTGCAGAACAAAGCAAGTCTACAGCAGGCACCTTCTCTTCGCGTCACTCTATTTCAAACTCCTGTGCAGTATAATTTATGTGTTATTTCCCTCATTGAAGTCACAACGTGAAAAAACCAGAATGCCATAATATTAAAATGATGGCTTAGAAACAACACCATTGGACAGCAGTAACCTGGATGTTGGAACCAGATGATCTTTAGGGTCCCTTCTCACCCAAACCATTCTGCAACTCTCTCACCCTACTGAGGTGTTCAAAAGCTTCAACGAGCGTTTTATTCTTCACAGCAAGCCCGTGGAAGAAACATTCTTATCCACAGTTTATAGCTGCAAATCTGGAAAGGAAAAGACGTTAAAAATTACTTGCCTAGTGCCAGATAAGAAGGCAAGTAAAGGAGCCTGTAACTCCTGTAGGTTAATAGAGAGAGAGATAAAATATAATTCAGCTATTTACACAAAACATGAGAAGATGGCTTAAGTTTGGGTGGCTGTTCCTCTGCTTCTTCACGGTGTGTTTATGGACAATACACACGTTTAACTGAAAATAATTGCCAGTTTTCAGCTTAATTATTAAGGATAAAATACCCAGTGAAACACCCACGGGGCCATGTACAGTGCGCAACCCAGAGTTTGTGGTTTGCTGCTGGGATCCAATAAATGTTGAATCTGCAGCCTGCCAGCAAACTTCTTTCCACAGAGGAGAAAAGAGGTGAGGTTTCTGAAGTAAGGAGAAGCAGAGTCACAACTCTCCTCCCAAGAGCTTTCTGCTCCCAGCGCAAAGCAGGACTTCAGGTGAGCTGTGAGCGCTTGTTCTACCAGAACCACGCTGGAGATGCAACATGATGGATCACGCCTCTCTTCTCCAAAGCTGTGCTCTGCCTTGATTTCTGCCCGGGGCCTAAACTCCCTGAATTTAACCTGCTGAGCAGGGTTTTTCTAAAATCTGCTCAAATTATCCACCCATGAAACATAACAACACCTCCTTCTACTGTGGAGAACGGCACGTGATCCTTTCACACCGCAGTGTACTCCTGCTCTGGAGACTTCCAAGCCCTGCCTGGCTCTGTTCCTGTGTGGGCTGCCCTGGGTGACCCTGCTGGGGCAGGGGGGTTGGACTCGCTGATCTCCAGAGGTCCCTTCCAACCCCTACCATTCTCTGATTCTACTGGTAGGGCTGCATGAGGATCGATCTGAGATTTGTGCCAAAAAGAGTTTATCTTCCTCCTTCCACAAGGAGGTTTTGACAAGAAGGGATCTGAAGAGCACAAAACTTTTAAGCAAGACCCAAGGTCCAAGTTACTTCCATGTACAGTGAAAAAAAAAGTACAGATTCTTTCTGTCCTTTACATTCTTTCTTTACATGAGACTTTCTCACGTGAAACTTGCCTTCAGATGTCATTACTGTACGGTGAGAAGTCAAGGGCATGCCTACAAAAAACTTAACAGCAGTAACATTTCAGAGACTCTGCCTGCCCAGGGAAAAGAGATATCTTCTGAATTTTGTCTGAAATTTGCAGTCACTCATACATAATACAACTGACTTCCAGAAGTATCAGAGAAGCTGGGGAACAGCTCGTGTCCCACTGCGTGTGCCAGCGTTCTGTGTGCCACAGTTGCTTACCAGAAGCAGTGCAGGATGACAGTAATCAAATGGAAGGGCTGAGAAACACTATGGACTCCCATGAGGACAAAAGCACCTTGCTTGGGATGGTGTTTTTGTGGAGTCAGTCTCTTCTCCCTTTGCGCTCTGGGGGAAGCAGAGATTTTAACAGCACCTATGAGTGTGAGCCTGGAATTTCTGGCTGATCTTGCTGAAAATGGAGAAAAAAAAATATATATATATATAAAAAAGTCTTCCTGGCCTTCCCTGTCACCACATCAACAACATTTCACAAGCACCATCAGGACTAGATCCAGTAGGCGACTGAGGAACGAGGACTCTGGGCACCCGCTGGGAATTCTCAGCTGCTGCTCAGCCTGAGTCAGTTCAAGGTCTCAGTGTTCCCGAGCCATCAACATTCCTGGAGTACCCTCCTCTTCCTCCTCTCCCCACATTCCTGGGGATCTGCAGGCACAGCAAAGCTACAAACGAACATCATTTGCAGGAGCATCAAGTGCCTCACTATCCATGGAGAGGTTAAGGGTCTGCTGACCGACCACAAAGGGGAAACACCACCGAGGATTCCAAAGCCAGGCACAAACCAGTTCAGAAACAGTCCCATAGTCTGAAAACATCCCCAGAAACTGAAGGAATACAATTAGTATGTGCATTAGGAACAGAAAAAGAACCAACCCACCCGCATTTGCGCTATCAATTATTAAACGCAAATAAATGCGATCCACTCCAAGTAAGACAAAACTGGGTTTCCACTGGATTCCCAGACAGTTGGTGGTATGAAGACACTCATATGAAGTACTACAGCCTTCTTAAGAGTTTCCACTCCACGCACGCACATACCACAGTGGGAAATAACCGTTGAGAAGCAGAGAAAACAGCTTCATGTTACGCTTTGACCCTAATTTTGATTCGGGAGGTAAATTGGTTTTTGGACTCTGGAGAATTTTTCTAAGCACGGAATTACCATTTCCCCAAAGGGACAAAAATATTTAACAGAATCCTCAAAGAATAAAATGATTTCTTTGTTGGTTTGTTTTTTTCTTAAGTCACTATCAACACCCCGGCACGACGAAGCCAAATTCTCTGTATGAACTGGTACCAAAACACCCAGTAACACAATCTCTGCTTGGTATCAGCATTTGGGTGGCATCTTTTAATCACTGAAAAGCACACAGGGCATTCAACAAACTAATACAAGATTCACAGCCAACTCCAGGATAAGCAGGCATGAGCATAAAAGTTCTCAATATGGCTCTAATAGCTCTTAATTATTATAATCCTTCACTGAGCAAACAGATGTTGTAAGGGAACTTTAGTTTCTTCAAATGAAGTAATCAAACCATTCTGCTTCTGCCCTGCCTCTTTTCAGTAAATGCTTTGGATAGTGGAGTGGAAAGAGCAAATGTAGGGACAAAATGACCGTTTAATTGTCACAGAAATCCGTTTCTGAACAAAACTGATGTTGTCATTTCTCTTTATCCACGTCTTCTGAGTGTAGTTTTTCTGGTTGCTCCTAATCTGCCCATGTCTAACAGGTTTTACAGTAAGCAGAACACTGGCTTTGGATTTCTGTTTGACTGTACTAATATTAACACACACCTCTGTTGCTGCAGCCTTCGTTGGGAAGCTTGTAAAGACCAAGTTTTCACCTAAAATACTTCGCTATGTTACAGTGAGCCCAAGTCGAAGGACTCGGAGAGTTGTAAATGACAACGACTGCTTCAGACATTCAAAATATACCCAAAGACCTTCAGCCTGACCCTTCATTTCTCTTGCAAACTTGAGATTCCCACTGAAGTCTTTTATACAGTAGTTTCAATAGCTATTTTGGTTGCACTGCCTCCTTACAATAAACTCCATACAAGCGTCTGAATGGTATAGTAAGAACCCCAAATGATTTCAATCACAATTTCAGCTATTGTGAACTCGTACTTATAATGAAGTTTCTCCACGAAGGAAAAAAAAAAAAAAAAAAAGGAGTTCACTGTGGGCCAACAAAGCTTTGTGTCCTTTCACAGTTTTTTATTCAGCCCTCATTTAAGAAAAACAACTATGGATTGCGATATGAATCTCAGGAATCTGGGAGAAAGAGGAGTATCTGAGGATTACCTCGACGAGATGGCCCCAACTTGTTTTGTACGTGTAGCAAAAAGAAGCACTGAATATTCATTTCACTCATTTGCTAACTATACTAATATAGGCTTTTGTAAACGAGTCTCTATCTAACGCTGGCTATTGAACCGAGGGGTATTTGAATAGGTGGGGTTTGCTATAATACCACACTAAGATAATGTGCTGGAAGCCAATGGTTCACTGCTTCCTGAATAGAAAATGTGCTGGAAAACCCTGAGAACTGGAAGATGAGGGGGAGGGGATTAAAATGTCGCTTCAGAGCCACCAACCAAACTCTTGTCATCTTTAAAAGATGTTCCCGTGGCACAATATGAATAGTTTATAGCCACGACTGTGAACATTCAATGTCATATGAGAAAAGACACTTGTCAAGAGCCTTTCCCTTACAAGCACCCTCATCATGACCTGTGTTAATGAAGTTAATTGAATTTAAGATCAATAATGGTTAATTATTGCAATTTGACATTCTGAGATAAATGGCTTTAAGACAGAGAAATGTGTGTGTATGTGAATTCTCTCCAAAGAAGGTGAACACATTACAGCCTAAGAGGGATCACACAGTCCTTCCATTGATCCTGGTACAATCTGATCGACCTAATCCTCTGATGAATGTGGGCTTTTCACAGCTACAAGTAAATGTTCTACAAGACTACTCTAACCCTTGTCACTGACCAAATCTATATGAGCTGTACACTGGAAATCTATTGAGATAGATTAAAGAACTGCTGTAGAAACAAGAGATGCTTCAATAAAGATGAAGGTTTATTATATTGACTATTAATGTTACATGCACTCTGCAATTACGAATGCTTACGGATCGTAAGAGTTTAACTTTGGTCAGTTAGATGTAAATGATAATGAAATGATAAGCGAAAAATAGCATTAAATAAATAAACAAGCAAAGATCAGATTGGGAAAAAAATATAATAAATCCAACAGCTCTGTTGGATTTGGTGACTCACGTGAGAATGTTCAACAAGAAAGTGATTTGAAAATCATCCTGGAAAAGTGCAAGAAGATGCTCCCAGGCAGGTATTTATTTCACAAAGTCACCCATCAGCCTCCTTCATTTAGGTTTGGGGGGGGGGGGATTTTTTTTTTTTGAAGTTTACTTTCAGAATAGTTCCTCGACAGGAAGACACATTTTTTTTTTCTCAAACGTGTTAGTAATGATATTCTTACATGCATACTGAACAAGTTAAATGACCACTTACAAGATTTATAATGACAAAGTAAATGTCAAGGAAAAAGTATTACTGATTGCAGAGCACTGACAATAAAAAGCCGTTGAAGAGTTCTGTCAAAATGTAAGATTATGCAAAACCACTATTGAGAACACTGCTAATCATCTGCTCTTGTCAATTACTTGAAGGGTATCTGACAGCATATTTACATTAAACACATTTCAGTAGCAAAATCCTTAATGCTGTATCAGAATCTTTTTCATTATCATTAGAAATCCTTTAAAAAGTCCTTTTGCAGAAGAGCATACTAGCAGCAATGATGAAACAGCTCTCCCTGTATCAGGTAGGGGTATCTATTTCATGCTCTTACAGCCACATAACGTTTGAAATAATACAACCAAAGACTAAATATGCACATAACATGGCAATCTCCATGCATCCCCTACCCAGCGTAGGTATTTTCAAGTAACAGCTTTGTAAGAGGCTCAAACTGAGCACAAATGGGTGACCTGTCTTTGCCTGGCCATTCTTTTAGCCTTTTTACTCCTCCTGTGACTTATTTTCTTATCACAAAAGACATCATCGAGCAATTATTTTTTTTTCCCTAAAAGATTTTTGATTGTAGCTTGCAGTTCAGCTGCTTTACGAGGGAGTCACATTAACTACCCATCCCTTGCAACCGCGGCAGAAACTTAGTTCAGTTACATCTGTCTTCTCTTTATGGGACCCTTCCTCCAGAACAGAGAAATAAATGAAACGTAATGAAAATGAAATGTTGATCCTTCCCATGCTTCAGCTAAAAAAGCACACAGAACCCCGGTGGGTGTGTAAACGTGAATAAAAATGGACAGAGAGGAAGCACGAGCTGCCTTTCAGAAGGAATTCATCGTGACTTTAGGAAAAAAGAAGGAAAATAAACGCTGATCGTGACTCGTGGGATCAAGTTATGGTCCTTCCATCCCTTTCCTTGCAGACAGCATACTTAAACTCACTTCCACCTGTTGGTAAAAGGGGAAAGGGTCCTGATGCTCTTCATGCTTCTGAAGCACTAGTTTTTCAGATAAAAAAAAATCCATTTCTTACAACGAACCTGGCAGAAAGCCCAGATCACAGCTCAGAATCTGGATCAGATTCAATCCCGATTCACACCAGACAGGTAAGTGGCACTGCTTGTCATTCCCTTCTTCAAAGAGGAGGATGAGTTTCGCAGTCAGAAAACAGGCAGAAGTGGAATCAGTTGGGGTGTGCTGCCCATACACCCAGTCGGGTACATACACCTGGGCAGCTACTGTGCTAGAAAGCTGGGGAGGCAGCAGCCAGGCCACCTTCCAAAACCCAAAGAAACTAGAGCCAGCTCTTTGATCCTGCCCCTCCTCTCCCACTTTCAGCAGCTCTGAGGTGCAGGACACAAGCACCCGGCAAACGCCGGTAGAGACAACCACTGTGCTGGGTGCTGTACAGACCTGAAGCCAGTGGTGGCCAGAAAATACTCTGGTTTTATTGTGTGCATACAATCCAATCCTCCTCCCTATCCTCTCAAGAGTCCGTGGCAAGTTTTCCACTCCTTTCTCAGGCAGCATCTCTGGTTTCTCAGGAGGGGAGCTTACAAAAGCAGTGCTCCAACCGGACGACATGCAGCTAGGCTAAACCCAAAATCTCTGTAAAATTATGACTTTTTAATGTAAAACGCATCATTTTCTCCAGGAGAGGAGGGGTTTATTTATTTATTTATATCCCCCCCCCCCCAAGTGAAGAAGAAAAATCCTGATTCCCAAGACAAGAGCTAACTCCGTGTGCCACGCTGCAGCCTCAATTGAGTTTTATCGTTGACCTGAAAACTGTGATTTCATTGGGAAATGCTGACACGACCATGACTATTGCTGCTGCTGATACGCATCTCACATACACGCATCAAAGGGATGTGGGAGGATGTTTTAATTGTTAAATTGAGTAAAAAGGACATACAAGTAAAAGTACCGGAGAGTAATTTTGCATGGGGGATTCCTATTGACCTTACTGTGAATTTTGTGTGGAAACCAAAGGGGAGCTGTGTCTCAGGAGAATTAATCTGTTCCTTACACAGGCAGAGAAAGAAAAAAAAATTAAAAAAAAAGAAAAAAACGAGGACTATCCATGTCAATACCTCAAATTTGCAGTCACGAGAGACTGAATGTCTCGGGGAAACAGAAGGGAGATACAAAGCCTTTCACTTCTAGGTCACTGGCTTAAATCCTGCTTATTTCAGCAGTGACCAAAACTCATTATCATCCAAGCTTGCTGTTCAGTGACCAACAGTATGTGAAAGGAGCTTGTGGCCTCAGAGGCAGGTGCCCACTGTTGGCAGCCTCAGCAAAAAGAGCAAGGATTTGGATGAACATTAAATATGAACTTCGGCTCAGCCCTGGGTATCGGTCCCAGCCACGTCCCCAGGTGTGCCTGTCCTGAAACTGCTGTTTGGGTTGCCTGGATCCACTTTGGACTTGGTTTATCACCTTGCCCCTGCCTGAGCACCCATGGAATATGGAGGGGACCTGAGCTGCCACCACCCTACCCTGCTCTCCAGCCTGGGTGCAGTGGGAGGACGCCCTTGCCCACCACGCTCAGTTCCCAGCTCGCCTCCCCTCGTGCTGCTCCCCGACGAGCGCTTTGACGGGGCACCGTGAGCAGTGCTGGTACCACCACACCCACTGCTCCCCCCGAAATTCACTGTCTTTTATCCGGGGTGTTCCCTGACTACAGGCCAGAAAAACTGACCTTTGAACAGCAAGCAACTTCAAGACCAGGATTGGTCTCTGTACGCCAGGAGGTCCTCAGGATAACAGAGATGAATTCATCTATCTTCCATACCAAAAGAGAATCTGTACTCCACAAATACAAACAGTCTCACGGCCTTTAAGAAGATTTACAGCTGCCACGACAGAGCCCTGGGGTCCTCTCTGTCATTAGTCACAAAAACAATTTAGACTATGACACCACTCACTGACTTGACCCAAACCC
>JANHFX010013043.1:0-25656 GCA_027560015.1 Chloroceryle amazona | reverse complement strand
CGTCCGCCCGGCCCCCCGCCGCCGCCGCCCCCTCCTCCTCCTCCCTCCGCCCCACGGGCAGCGGCAGTGTCCAGCCTTCCTCCACCTCCCTCCTCCTCACCACACCACAGCCAGCACAATGGCCTTTGAAAGCCTGTTCTCCAAACCCCCAAACCCAGTTCTTGACCCAAACATGCCCGACTCTGACAGGCAACATGCAGGGGACGAAAGGTCGAGTAACATTCTTCTCTCTCTCCGCTTCTCATAATGGTGATACTAGTGGGGTGATGCTGATAATAATGATGATGATGATGATGATGATGTGTGTTAATGTCCCTGGGGGGTTAACGATGTTTTGGGGGGGGCGGGTCCCCTTCGGGCTGGAAGACCCGGGGTGGTGGTGGTGGGGTTTGGAGGGGGGGTGTCACTTAATGAGAAGTGCATTATTAGCAGGGGTTTATTTTTTGGTATGCATGCGGTTTACATCTTCCTTTATTTATTCTGGCTGGGAAGGGGGACTGTTTTCCATTTCTTTCCATAAATTGCACTTTTCCACCGGGTGTCTGTTGAATGTCACCATTGTTCTTTCCTCCCTTGCCCTGGCGCTGCTAGTCAGGTAGGAAAGGGTGCTTGCAGTTGCTTTTTCTTTTTTTTCCGTTGTTTTTCTTTGTGCAAGATTCTCTCACTAGATCCATATTTAACGTCATTTTCTTGCCAGATTACATCTTACACGTTTAACTGGATTTTTTTTTTAATGCATATTAAGGTCTGACTGACGTTATCTTTGCCACCTCTCATTCCCCATGCGCAGAAAAGCAGAGTCCTGTTCCTGGTGAAAGGACCTCTGTTCCTCCCTTCCTCTCTCCCTCCCTTTCTCTCCTGCAGCTGCTGGAAATTCAAATCCTTTCTCCAGGCAGTCCTGGCCTTCCTAACTGTTTCCAAAAATATGCTAGAGTGACAGCCACCAGTCCTTCAGTCTGCATCTACTCAGAGCGTTTTGTGACACAGCCGCAGGAGTTAAAAAGGCTGGTTTCTGACAGCTGGGCTTCAGTCTGTCCTCCCCACACAGCTTCACAACCGCGTTTGGTTCTTGCTTCAGAGGACTGGAAAACACTCGGGGAGTGGGGAGTGGGGAAAGGGCTTGTGAGTGAATGTAACCATTGCCTCACTGGATCAAGAGTTGCTAATTCTGTGCTGCAAATGGGGAAGTGAAGGGCCGCATGAGCTGGCTGCTCCAGAAACCCTGCTGTGGTTTAGTGCCAGGTCCATCTCAGCCCCCAGAGTGCTGAGTTGTGTTTTCACCTTCCTGCTTGTGATTGTGAAATGGTGTCAAGTTTTGTCGTGCTGCTTGACAAGCAAACTGGTAATCCACTGGGATTGCTGAAGATGGGGTGTAACTCCATATTAAAAGTGTGCAGCAACAGCAGGTAGAGTGGTTTTCCTGGAGTTAGTAAATCTGCAACTTTTTCAGGGATTAAAAATACTTTGTGTTTTGAAGCCTTTCCTGAGGACATGCCCAAGTCACCCGCTGTTTTCCTTGAAGCAGGGTGGTTTTTTTTTTTAACTTGGAGTTACTCACACGATGTTGACAAGTAGAGCTCCTCTAACCAGCTGCTCTCACCAGTATGCCTCTTGTTACACTAGTAAATGGTGAAATGGAATAAATAAGTATTACCTAATAGTCTATTGTGCTTTTAATAGGGGTTAATTGATAAACATGGCTTTATAATGGTTTAATTCCAGAAGAGCAGGAAGGCTCTTAACAACAAACACATTGACTTACTAAATAATACTTGTTTTGCAAACAAGACTTTTTCTGCTCCCCTCTGATACGAGATGTGTAACGTGTATTTTTAATACACTGATTAAGTGAGGAAGGATTCTCATTCTTTGAATATTTGTAGTTAACTCATTCTGGATACATTCTCTTTGGTGAAGTATTTGAGGCTTTTCTATGCACTCAGCTGTCTTTTGAAAGCTTTTCCTCTAAAGTTAGGTTTTATTAAGGCTTGCAGGGTACAGGCAAGCTGCGGTACAGCAGATAAACACAATAAAGGGAATTTGACATTAGAGATGGCTCTTGATGGGCTCCTGAGTGGCCTCTGAACTTCCTCTAGAAAATTGTCCAGAGTTTTGCTGAGGATGTTTGGAAATTCCACTTCAAAGTCTGGTGCCTCTCAGGTTCCTTTTCCCAAGAACCACGCTAATTCTCACTGCATGCTTTTGCATTATGGATTTGTTACCATTTTTCCATTGAAAAATGAAGTTGGTGCAGTCACTTTCTTATCTCAGATAAGATGATTTGAGTTTTAGGAAGTATAAAACCAGTTCTTTGCTGGCTCTGTGTGCCTGGTGTATGTCCAGGTGAAGAAGTACTCCATTCAGCCACCCCATGGCTTTTATTTTATTCTGGTTTATTTCTTCCCATAGTTTTCCCTTGCAGCCCTCTCAGGAGTTGCCTATTCCCTTTCCATGTACCAGCTTTTTGCTCCTGTCCTGGGCAAGTGTAATTTACACTCTGGTGTTGTCCAGAAAAGTCTCCACGTCTGGTTGAAGTTGTTTGTGATGGCTGAATGCAGCCTTGTAGCGATTTATTGTTTTCCAGCATGATTTCAAAACTTGCTGTGACATTAGGAAACTAGGGAGTGAAGAGAGAATCCCTCCCAAACATGCCCTGTGGACAAACAAGGCTTGTTTGCCATCCAGTAAACATTGCAGGAGGGGCAGAAACTCAGCTGACTGATACCACCTCCTTGGGAGAAGGAGATAGCCTGAGAGAATTTCTACAATTCCTGCTCTAGTAATAACCTCCACAGGCTGGAGATGGTTGGGCAGTGGGCTGAGAAGTTGGACTTGTCAAAAATCGGCCTAAAAACCACCAAGCAGCCTGGTGTATAAGTTTGCATCGTGCAATTTCACTGCCTGGCTGTAGATTAAAATAACTTCACATTTGCAGAGCGGTCAAAACTAACGGGCAGCTGAAAAGTGTCCTAAGTGACCTGCATGATGTGGTCAAAGAAGCTGGTAGTGATCCGCAGCGGCTTGTTGTGTTAACTGCTCATGTATCAAGTTTGTATTCTTCAGACCATGTCCTTTTTCTGGGTGTACAATAAGTAAAAGGGAGAGGTGTACAGCCTTTATTTTTTTTCTGTTATCTCCTTTTTCTATTCTCATATTTTTGGAAAGTCTGAACTCTTAATATTCTCTCTAAGGTTTATTGTAATAAATAAAGCCAAAAGCAGCATACTATAAACCAAAATGTAACTATTTTCAAATGAGGCTTTTCCACAGCTGTGCATCAAACCTCCCTGAAATGAACTTAACAGAAATGGAGGTTTGATGATAAAGATTCACGCTTTGGTTGTGCAATTTTGTTTAAGTTCTTAAAATGCACAGCAGTACGGTTCTTGTGAGGCACCTGCTCTAGGAAGATTGGAAAAACAGTCTCACGAAGGAAGAAAGCCTTTTAAAAAGCTTTTTAAAGCCTTTGTTAACATATTTCAGAGCTATTTCTCAGAGTACTGAGAAAATGCACCTCGTTTTTGTATCTTGGACTTAAGGAGCTTGAGTTGTAAATCTTCTTTGAAGGTAAAGAATGCTATTTTTAAATACAGGTCAGACTAAGGGTGAGAAAGGTAAGTTAAAGTGGAGTTCGAATGTCAAAAATGAATCTGTAAACACTAGAGGACTGGTGAAATACTTGATATGTGGAATTCACTTTCCCCATACTAATTATTTGTGTATGGTCTGCACCGCAGTAGGTTGGGGATTAACTTCTGGAGATGCATCAGATTTAGTTCAGCCTTTGCAAATACAAGTACAGAATCCTAGAAAATAACACGTGGCAGGAGTTAGAAATTGCGGTCTCTTGGGTTGCGTAGGCATCATAAGCTGTGAAGGTTGTCTTTGGGGGGTAGGGTAGTTGAAAGAGAAGTGAGTCTTGGAAAAGACAACAAAATTCTACTCCCTTGCTTTTCTAGATCAAGAATATTTGTGGGTTTGCATGTCAGGTGCTTCCAGCAATAACAGCAGCATACTAAGATACTGTGTAAGCAAGAAGCTGTACGTTGCAAAACAGCCGTTCCTGTCCCCTCCTGTTACAGTGGCGCTGGGATTTGTTTGCTGTTGATACCTGCCAAGAGGAGAGTAACCTGAGACTGGGACACGTTTCCTAGAAAATCATCTGCTAGCTTGTGGTTTTCTTCCAGGCTGTGTCTGTTTGTTGAGTTTTATTTCTCATAGTGGAAAAGGAGCCTGAGAACCCTTCCCAAAGCTGCTTGCTACAGTCCATTCTGTCGAATATATTTAGGAAGTGAACTTCTAAAATTGTCTTTGAAGAATAATTATTTCCAAGAAATGATACATTTTTGACCATTATCTTTTCAAATCCTATTTATCCAGCCTTTTTTCTTTTTTTTTTTTTTTCCCATTCTTGAGGTTCGTTGCTTGGAAAATTCTAAATGATATTGTTGAAAGAATTGAGACATTTGAGGATTAGGGGACTTTTGTAATCTTACCTTTGAAATGCAATCCAAAAAGATGGTATGACTGAGGTTTTATGCGTGACGGTTTTACCTAGAAAGTTATTAGAGTCCTGTGTGCGTTCCAGCAGTGTAAATAAGATGTCAGTTCCCAGAGGAACTGGGAACTGGAAAATGCTTTATTTCCCAAAGAGCATTTTCAGTAGGCATTTTACTTCGGAAGGTATTTTAATTGAGTAGACATTCCTGAGAGAGGGAGTTTAGCTCATGTTGTCAAAATACAAGATACTGGTGTTCTGTGGTGTTTTGGTTTTGTTTTGTTTTGTTTTGTTTTTCCTTCCTAATAGCTGCACGTAGTCCATAAAATATTTGCAAATATTTTACATTAGGCACACTTTGTTAATTAAGTGGCTGTCAAGAAAAGATGTGACATCTTGGGAGAGTGTCTGATGGACTTCAGAATTTGTCAGGGAATGCTGTGGGTTATGGACACTGTAGTGTAGGAAGACAGGATTTATTTTATGCTTGGGATACATATCTGAAGATTTTTCATCTCTTCCTTAGTGCTACCTTCTCTTTCATGAGACCCCTCCAGTAATGAGAATTAAAGATGAAGAGGTGGGGCTTTGGAATTGATGGATTTCCCAAGTTTTTCCCAAAGTCGATAATCTGAATGTGTTGGGTTTTTCTTTGATTTTTTTTTTTTTCCCTAAGTAGTGATCTGTAATTTTATCTTGGTGAAGGTGGTTGTTAGGGTAATTCTTGGTTTCGTGCCTCTTTTTTTTGTTGTTGTTTTGTTTTGTTTTTGTTTTCATTATTTGCAGTGTGGTTGCTAAGAGCATTTAGAATCATAGAACAGTTTGGGTGGGAAAGGACCATTCAAGCTCATGTAGTCCAACCCCCCTGCAGTGAGCAGACACATCTGCAACTAGAAGAGGTTTTTCAGAGTCCTGTCCAACCTCACCTGGAATGATTCCAGGGATGGGGCATTGATCACATCTCTGGGCAGCCTGGGCCAAGGTCTCACCACCCTCACCATCAACAGTGTCTTCCTTCTCTCTGGTCTAAATCTCCCTCTTTTAGTTTAAACCAATCACCCCTTGTCAAGTTGCAACAGGCCCTGCTAAAAAGTCTTCTCCCATCTTTCTGACAGGCTGCAAGAAGGTCTTCCTGCAGCCTTTTTTTCTTCAGGCTGGACAACCCCAACTCTATCAGTTTTAAGTTGCATTAATTCTCTAAGAAGTCCCAGGCTGTAGGAGGTGACAATATAGTTGTTGGGTCTTCTCCCTGGCATATCCACTTCTCTGACAAAAAGTTACAGCTTTGGGTTATGTCTAACTTATTAACCACTGGTTTGTTTTGGGTTTTTTTTGTGTTTTGTTTTGTTTTTTTTTCCCTGTGGAGACTCCGGTCTTTAGCTTCCTGGCAAGTTCTTCCCTTGAGCTGGGGTGACTTCAGCTGCATGCCTGAAACAGTGATGAGGAGGAGGTTACCTGTTCTGCTTGTCAGAATGCTTCTTTCCTGGCAGAATATTTTCAGGGTTGTTATTGTTTGGGTCAGTAGACAAAACTTGAACTGGATCCCCCTGGATACCACAGACCCCTATTTAGTTCCAGGAGCTGGTGTGTTGAAGGAAACACCTTTGCATCACTATAAATTATTTTTCCTTTGGTGCGCAGCTGCTTCTATTCATTGCTGCTGGTCTTTAAAACTCTCTGAAAACCATATAGTTAATTTAATTTAATTTTAACCACATCTGTTCTGCAAATACAGCACCATAAAGGCATATAAGTTGGAGTAGAAATAGTTCTAGAAATGGTTACACTGCTTCTTCAGTTTGATTTATTTATTTATTAAGGTCAACAAAGTGCTTTATATTAAAGCAGGGTTGGTTTTTTTTTTTGTCTAGGTTGGAGAAAACTATGTAAGAAAATAAGAATTTTGTTCTAAGAAAGAAACAAAATACGTAGTTTGTTTTATTTTTCCAAAGACATTTAATGGTTTGCATTCCATTTTTCTTCACCTATAAGAAGAAAAATCTAAAATCCTAATATTTTTTGGGGTGTTACATATGTTAAAGTATATGCACACATATGAAAATATAACTGGTGGAAAGAAATGCTGGGTGCTCTTTTTTTCTCCTGTGTTGTTGGACAGATAAGATGGATAATACCATGTGATTTTATTGTGTGGATGTTTTTCCTCCTACAGAGAAGATGGAGAGCTAGAAGATGGTGAAATCGATGATGCAGCGTATGAAGATGTGAAAGAACATGGTACAAAAGGTGATGATAAACAGAAAACTGATAAAGGACATAGAAAATCACGGAAGAAACGCAAAAAAGAAAAAGAAAAGAAAAAATCTAAAAGGAGAAGACGGGATAAGCATAAGGTTAGGAAATGCAAACCAAAATATGGGAGGTGCCTAATTGTATTCCAGGTTCGCAGGTTTAGCCCAGGATCCAGGGAATGGGGGAAGGAATTTAAAATGTTTATTGCTATTTCGGCAACCTACAGCCTCTGGGGGCAAGTTTGGGGATTCCCATCCTACTGATGCACTTCAGTATTATAGAATTTTTTAAACTAGAGTTTTGACATGTAGGAGTGCACATTCACGTTTCAGAGGCAATTTCTGTGGGGTAAGACACAACAAATGATAGTTTGGAAACTTGCTTGTTAGCTTTGCTTAAAGGCATTGTCATAAACTTGATTTTTGTTCTGTATTTCAAAGAAGTAGAAAATCAGCCCGTGGGTGGAACTGTGTTATTTGTGATACACATCTTCATGGGACACTTGTATAATTACATATTTCTTTTAATAGCAGTTTACAAAATAGTGGCATTTATTTTGCCACTGTCAACGGTTTGTGGTAGTTCTGACACAAAAGGCCAAAGTTAAACCACTTCCTAAATAATTTTTAGGCAGTGTTAAGTTCAGCACTGGCTGCTGACAGTGGTAATGGTGGTTGAACCATAGAGACTGGAAAGGTTTTTTTAGGATAAGAGGCAAAATCCAACCCGTGTTATTCTGTAATGTAAATGTATCACTTTGACTCTTTGTGCTAATTATCATATTTATGAAAGAAAAGATTCCAGGCTAGTTAAGTGAGTTCTGGCCTCAGAGAGACCTGCAGGAAGCTGGTAGAACCCAGAGAAACCACAGAGTCCTGGGTGCTTACATTTGGAAGCCTCAACAGATCTGATCTTCCTCTGATAAAAAGAGTGGGTCATCAGCGGGTCTGCCCTCCTCAGCTTCCCCCAGAAGCAGAGGCTTGTGGGAGTTATGAAAATATTTTCATTTATTAGGCTAATGGTGCTTTTAAGTTCCTATACAGCAGGCTGGTTACACAGAGAATGAGGTAGCAATGTCTTAGAGCATGATTTTCTGCCTTTTTTCAGCATAACTCCCCTTCCAGTGATGACAGCTCAGACTACAGCCATGACTCTGATATCGAGCGGACAGAAAGACCACATAAAAAGAGTAGTAGCTCTTCATACCGAGATTACGATTCTTCCTTCAGCCAGGTAGTATTTTTTTTAAGCTGATTACTCATGCCTTGATTTAAGTGTCATGTAAATAATTCAACTGTCAACACTGGCTTGATGGCAGTGCTGGTTCTCACAGGTTTCAGGAAGCACATACAGTTCTCAGCTCCTTGAGTAGGTTTCCTTTAAGCCTTAAACCATTCCAGAAACTTCTAATCTGGCTGAATTTATTAACCCACTGAAAATCCTGTCTGCAGAAAGGGAGAAGGGACAGTGCTAGCTTAGAGATGGCCATAGGCAGTATTTCATCCTGATGGACAGAGACAGGACAGCCTGTTTCATCTGCATCCAAGATCATCAGGATATAGAGATGATGAATGGAAACAAATTCTTTTAATCATAGTTTATCTAAGTAGTACTTAACTGCATATGTTAAAATGCTTTGTCAATCCCACCAAAAAGCTTTCTGGAGTATAGATGCTGGTTTTTTTGTTGTTGTTTTTCCTCCTTTGATGCATTTAAAATCAGTTATTTAGTAAAACTTTTGATTTTCACTGTTTATTATTAATAATGCTTTTTTGTGTAAATCTGGTAGATGGCATGTCAGTAAAGCAGGGTGAAAACAGTTGGGTTCATTTGAGTGTTTTGGAGGGGTGTGTTTTGAAGTAGTGAGCTGCTCCTGAACAATGCAATCCCTTCCATACAGCATGGACACGTGTCAGGAAATTACATGAGTTCACAGAAAATGCAACATAAAAAAAATATCAAAAACAAGGAGTATGATGACTATAGTCACTACAGTGATGAAAACTTTGGTAATTATAATGAGGAAGAAAAGGATGAAGATTTTGCTGATCAGCTTAAACAATACAGGCAAGCTAAAGAGACCTCCAGTACTGATCTAGGACCGCCGTTCCCGAAAGAACCGGTGAAAAAACAGGGGATGAAAGGTATCCAGAAAGGTAAGACAATGGGAATCGTTAACTGTAGTAATAGTTGGTGGCAGCGCTTGTACTTGTATCATGCATTGTTTCAGGCTGGTTTGTCTTATTTCATCTGGAGAAAAGGAGGCTCGGGAGACCTTCTTGCTCTCAACTCCCTGACAGGAGGTTTGAGCCAGGTGGGGTTGACCTCTTCTCTTGCGTAACGTGTACGTAGTAAATAAATAAAACCCTATTAAAAAGCCCAAGATTTTTGTTGTGTAACTACTTGAGTAAGAAATCATTGGGCTGGAACGTGACTTTCTGGTGGTAGTTCATGAAAGTCAGAAATGGGATTCGACTGGGAAGAGGAATGTAAATATGTGAATTCCAAACCCTTATTTAGATTAAACAAACAACGAAACAAGTCTGTTAAGTACCTAGAAATTGTGATAGGTACCTGAATACTCCCCAGTCGTCTCGTATTACTGGGTTATCCAAAGGTAGCAAGTTGTTGGCCATTTACTGCAGGAAAGATTTATTGCATTCCAGCTTGGCTCACAATAAAATAAATTGGCAAAAGATCGGCAGAATCTATTTAGCTGAGACAAAAATGTCTTTTCCTGTGCTGCTTGGCAATACTGCTTTAAAATCTCTGTCTGCAAGTCATCCGAGGTGAAGTCAGTACTGGAACCAGCCTTGCTGTCATGGGGCAGCTGCCACCTGAAGCAGGTGTGATGTATGCTGGACTTTCAAACTGGTTTTCTTTTGTTTTAAGTTGATGGGAAGGCGGGTAGTATGTCTGGATGCTTTGAGGTGAGACCAGGACTCATGACATGGCTGGGTAATTGCTATTTTGAGGCTTCCAAACTGTTACCGTTAAATGCTTTTTTTTTAATATTCAGAGCTGTTCTGTCCTATTTCTTAGGGTAGGATCTGAGGTTGTGACAACAAAATTTGCACACACACCTGCGTGTTGGTTGTACTGCGTGGTTCTGTGTTCACAAAGGGACCAAACAGCCCAAAATACGCCAAGTATTTGGGCTGGTTAGAAGTAACACGGTATTTAGGACTTTAGATTGTCCAAAAGGAGGTATTTAGATTGGTCCGTGTTCAGCATAACTAAATAACCATTTTTTCTTGACTTTCTGAGGCCATTTAAAGAGGTCATTGGTGTTTTTCAGGTATTTCTCAAAGAGGTAACAACTACAATATTGGTCGAGGGCGTGGGATGCAAAAGAAATTGAAGCGTAAAGATCGTGGAAGGGGAAGAGGGGGCAATAAAGGATCTGATGGCTTCCATGAGGTACGTGGAATTGCAGCTGAATTCCCAGGGCAGATAACAGAAGAGTCTTTAAAATACATACCTCTAAACTTTTTTCTCTCATCTAGAAAATCATTAGAATTTTCCAACACTTGATGTACAAAGTATCATTGATAAGTTAATACATAATTTTCTTGGGTTTGTGCTAGTTTTTTGCACTTCCAAGAAAGTGGTTTCTGAGCTTTGGTTTGGTCTGGTGCTTGAATTCCAATCTTAACTGTATCTGAAATAGTTTTTACCACTACTAGTTCACCTCAGATTTTTCAGTAAAGAAAAAGGACATCTTCACAGCTTTTACCATTTTCATCTGAATCATGAAGAATTCTCCTTTCCATAGGTGAGGCTGTGGGAATGGAAATACAGATGAGTGTAGGTTTCGTTTAATTATTCTTTTCACAGGTATCAGAGAAAACGGAGTGTTCAGTATGGCCACAGTGTTTGTAAATTGTTACTCTATAATAAGAATACCACCAGCTCATTAGCAACCACACAGCATGACAAAGATTTTTTTTTATGATCCCCTCTGTCACAGTGTCACATTAAAGGCCATTACATCTGCGACTTAAATCATCTCCTGTCCCAGACTCTCTAGGCTGAGTCTCTTAAACCTTTACCACGGTCTCTTTAGTTTATCTCAAGTGCAGATGCCACACAGGAATCAAATCGTAAGAGGAAAAATTATTTGCCTCCCCAGGATCATAATAATTTGTATGTTAGGTCAGGATTGACTTGTGCTTCCTCTTTTCTTCACCTTGTGCTATAAGCCAGCAGGGTATTTTTCTTAGAAGGGGAGAAAAAAGGGAGAAAAAAGAAGTCAGATCATCTGGAGATAACAGATCTCTTGTGTTGTAAGAAGTTTTTGATTACTAAGAGCTGAAAACATGATGTAGTTAATCACATTTTGGTAACTGGTGCACTGAGTAATATTTTTGCAACTGCAGAAAGTGTCAGTGGGATGTTCGTTTTCCTTCCAGGATGGCAAACCGGTGAAGAAATGGGTTAACATGAGTCAGGAGTTCATCAATCAGCACACAGTGGAACACAAAGGCAAACAAATTTGTAAATATTTCCTTGAAGGGAGGTGTATTAAGGTAATTATGGGCTGTCTGTCAGTCTTCTGCTTTGGGGTGAGGAAGGGGAGATAACGCTTTGTTCTTTTTGGCTTCAGCTGGTGCAAAGAAAAGTTGTAGGTGGAAATGTGTTTTGATTTCTAATGTTTTGGGTATTTAGAGAAAAATGCCAACAGAAGTACTGGTGGAAAAATATTGCCTTCTGAATTATAACAAATAATATTAAAAATTATTGTTTGCTTATCAGTATATACAGTAAACCCATCTGTGCTAGTATCATAAATTTACACTGACAACGTAAATGTAAAATCACACGTAAATATCCATTGTCTGATAAAGTATGAGATCTGTAAATAGGCAGCAATTTCTAAATGTATTAGATTATTTCTCTTTTATGCGCTGCTGCTGATTTTGAAATGTTGAAGGAATTTATTACACTGAATTATTTCTCTCTCTGAAGTAAAAAATGGGGTGTAGTAGTAGTTCCCCTATCAAAGAACCATCTTCTTTCAGGCAGCAAGTGGAAGGCAGCAGAAGGAAGCGAGTGCTACACAGGCAGAGCAGTCAGCTGTTGAGCAGCCCTAACAAGACAGTCTTATGTTAAAAAAAATTACTACTGCTTCATTTTGAAGCTTTTGCAGCTGTGGAGTTGTATCCTCTGATGTCAGACTAGTTCAGTCAGTTGTAAATCAAACTGTGTGCTTCTCCAAGAATTGAATGAGTCATTTCTATTTGGTTTCACTGCCTATTTAGAGATAGAACGTTTTCTGTTTAATTCCAAGCCAAGGTGGAAATGAGTGAACTTTTTTCCCTCAAACGGGGGAGGATTGAAAACAATGCCTTTGTTGCTGCCTTTATATATTTTACTAGGCCATACTCAGCAAGATGTGTATTTGCTGCCACCTTCAGTTTTAAAACAAGTGACTGAAAGAGCCCTTAGTATATTTATCAAGAAAATAAATACCAAAAAATATGGGAAAAAAACAACCCATCTCCAGCAAAGTAATTGTAATGTATAGGGCTGATAGAAACTTGATACTATTTGGACTCTCTTTCCTACATGGAAGAGTCTTAATACTTGGCTTGCTGGTCTTCAGGTTCTCCCACACACCCCTAAAACAAGATCAATTTTTCTGATCAAACATGTAATTTATATGGAAAGGAATTCCAGTGAAGTATTTGTTCAAAAGCCTTTCTAATGCAAATTTCCAGGTGGAGGCAGAGAACAGAACAGAGACTGGCGATATCAGCTTGTTTTCTGTGACCGCTGCAGATATCTCTGTATCTCGATGCAGAAATTGTTTCTCTATGCCCAGGCCCCCTTTTCACAGTTTGTAGGGACATATTTGTAATGCAGTTACATGTAAATTTAAATTCAGCTAAGGGAGGGTGTTTTTCTTTAATTATGAAATGAAATTACGCAGCATTTCAGATCCATAAAGTTTTTTTCTTGTTTTTATTTATAGGGAGAGCAGTGTAAATTTGATCATGATGCAGAGATTGAAAAGAAGAAGGAAATCTGCAAGTTTTACATACAGGGTTACTGCACCAAAGGAGAGAACTGCATTTATTTGCACAATATCCTTTCCAAAAAATCCCAAACTTCAATGAAATGGAAAGTTCATATTTACTCTTAAATGATGTCAGTGATTTTTTTAGGGTAACTATTTCTTTTTTTAAGAGACTATACCAAAGGCTATATAGATTTACTACAAAAAGATTATTTTTCTACTCAAATACTTAGAGAAAATACATTTTAAATTACTGGTTTGGTTTTGGTTTTAAGGATTTTTAACCTTTTAAAAGCCAAATCCCCTTGAAGTTAGATCCATTTGTCCACACCCTTTTAAAACCCTCATCTGTTCTTGTTTGTTTTAAAGGACTAGTGTTTTACTCTGGAACCAAGACCTTCATCTTTTTCATCGCAGGTTTAGAATTGTGTCTTAAATAAGGCCCCAGTAATGTAATTATGAGTGGAAAGTTAACTGGAACAAGGAGGTAAGGCAGTTATTAGCTTTCAAAATTCTTATGATACTGCTCTGGCAAGATTGAGTACTGGTGAATAATTGGAGAGCAGCTGACAGCTGAAATTCATAAACCTGCCAAACAGTGCAAATAAGAAGTGGCCTTTGTTAGAAATCCTTAAATGCTGGCTTACATGAGTTCCCTTGCAAGTTCTACCATACGGGAGCAAAGTGCTACCAAGGAGACAAGTGCAAGTTTTCTCATGCTCCTCTGACTGCAGAAACAAAAGAGCTGTTGGATAAGGTGAGCAATTTGTAGCCTGTCAATTTTTACCCATATAGGACTTGTTTATTTTTGCAACATGGGTTTCTGTCTGGCAGCTTTCTTCTGCATCCCTTTCTGTGGAAATCTTCATGTGCTCTGTAACAAGAAGTATGGCTTTTACATTGTCTGCTTTTAGCTGCCTACAAGTTAGATACCACCTGACGTGCTCTCAAGGTGGAGAGAGGAATGAGGTGACTCCTCTGAATGATTCATGACACCCTGACCAAGTGTTTGCTCCCTGGCTTTGTTCTAGGTTTTGAATACCGAGGAGGAGCCACAAAACGAAGACGAGAAGGAGCTGGAGGAGCTCCGAAAGCGTGGCATAGTTCCTCTCCCAAAGCCACCACCGGGCGTTGGGCTTCTGCCAACCCCACCAGAGCAATATCCGTTTTCTGAGTCCGACATAGAAAACTATCAAGATCCTTCAGGGGACTATAAGAAAATCCCCTCTCTCTTTGAAATAGTTGTGAAGCCTACGGTGGATTTAGCACACAAAATTGGGAAAAAGTATGTTTTGTAATTTTGTATAGAACTCTCCTTAAAACAGAAATGTTTAAAAAATTCTCTTTGTTTCTGTCAGAAGTGTAGTTTTGAATCAATGATCTCTCAAATCTGGGCAATCATAATTATTTACTTGTTTAGTGCTTTCCATAGAAGGGAACTTACTGAGCTTTGACCTTCTAGAAAGTCACTCCCTTGGCTCTTGTTTTGGCACTGCCTTGTCTATCTCTATCTGCAGGTTAAGCAAAGTGCATTGTCTTCTACAATCTTTTTATCATTATCTTTTCCCTGACCAAATCCATTGCACCCTCTTGGCTTTGGGATGTTTAAACTCTGTTAGTCACATCAGATGTCCAGTTCTGCATGTGCTGATTTGGGGACAATGTTCTACTTCAGACAAACTCTTGTCATGTGTCGTGTACAGAGTTACTTTCTTTGAAAATTACTTCACTTCTTTAATGTTTTTATCCAAATTAAGATAAAATAAGTATGAACAGATGTGTAAGAGGGAGGAGGGGGAGGAGATAGCTAAAATTTGATGGACTGATTCTCTTGCCTGCAGGCCACCAACTTTCTATAACAGCGCGTCACCGCCCAGACCACCGTTCCAGGGAAATGACCCGCATTCTCAGCATATGTATAATCCAGGGTCCAGTCCAGGGCCAGGCCCTGGCATGTCCCAAGGCCATAACGGGCCACCAATGCACCCAGGTTCTCCTGGCCATCATCCGTGTGCAGGGCCCCAAGGGCCAGGAATGCCACAGAGCCCTCCTATGCAGGGTGTTCCGCCAGGCTACCTGGGCCCGCAGAACCAGGCTGGAATGCCTATGCAAGGACAGCAAGGTGGCCCACCCCTCACACCGCCGGGTCTCGGAGGATCCTACAATGCCCCAGGAGTTCAAGGACATATGGTGAATATGCCGAGGGAGAATCATTGTCCTCCGGGGCCACAGTACCAGCAGATGTCGGGCGAACGGCAGCCCAGTATGAATTATGAGCCCATTCAGAACCCCACCGATTTCTACGACAATTATTATTCTCACCAGGCTGTGCATAACTTCCAACCAGCCAACAACTCTGGTGGTAAGGACAGCTAAAATTGCTTCTTCTTTGATATGATCCTTTGGTGATGTGGTGTTAAAACGTGAAACCTGAGCAGCTGAAGGAGTTTTGGGTAGAGAGCCAGACCTCATGGAATATCTTTGTTTACTTAGGCTGTTTCAGCTGATGCTTTTGACTCATGTAATAGAAGTCATGTCAGTTTTGCTTGATTGTGTTTTATGTTCACTGGATAAAAAACTGTCTGGGTGGCTGGGCCCAAAGAGTGCTGGTGAATGGAGATAATTCCAGATAGTGGCCAGTCACAAGTGGCGTCCCCAGGGCTCAGTTTTGGGGCCAGTTCTCTTCTATTTCTTTGTAAGTGATCTGGATGAGGAGATTGATGCGCACTTAGTAATTTTGCAGATGACACCCAGTGGGGCAGGAGCTTTGATCTGGCAAAGAGTCAGGAGGCTCCATAGAAAGGTGTGGTCAGGCTGGATTGAGGGTGAGTCCAGTGGGATGAGCTTCAACAAGACCAAGGGCCAGGTCTTGCCCTTGGGTCACAACAAACCCCTGCAATGCTCCAGACTTGGGGCAGAGTGTCTGGAAAGTGCCTGGTGGAAAAGGACCTGAGGGGATTGGCTGGAGATGAGCCAGCATGTGGCCAAGAAGGCCACCAGCATTCTGGTTTGTATCAGCACTAATGTGGCCAGCAGGACTAGGGCAGGGATTATCCCTCTGGTCTGGGCACTGGATATGTCCCTCCTCAAATCCTGGGTTCAGTTTTGGGCCTGTTGCTCCAAGAAGGACATTGAGGAGCTGGAGCGTGTCCAGAGAAGGGCAGTGTAGCTGAGGAAGGGTCTAGAGCACAAGTCTGGCGAGGAGTGGATGAGTTACCTGGGGTTGTTCAGCCTGGAAAAAGGACACTCAGGGGAGACCACCTCGTTCTCGGCAACTCCCTGACCTGAGGTTGGTGCTAGGTGGGGTCAGTCTCTTCTCCCAAGGAACAAGCGACAGGACGAGGGAACAGCCTGGGCTGTAGAAGCCTATATCATTTAGCTGCTAATTGGCTTTCTTGTGCTGCAGATGGGACGTGGCATGGAGAATTTACCGAGCACCAGGCTCACCTCATGGCTCCGGAGTCGCACCAGGGCGGAGGAGAGTCAGACTGCATGAGCAGCCACATGGGCCATAAACCAGCCATTAATGTTCCGGATTTCCTTCCAGCGATGCAGAAGGCCCTTTATGCAAGACTTAGTCAAAAGCATCCAAGAGATGGAGACTCTGTCAGCAGCCAGGGTCAGAGGGCAATGAGCAAAGATGAAGGTAATGTCTTAAAAATCCCCAATTGAAACAGAAAGGTTGTTATTTCTAACTGCCAGTGCTGCAAGTGCATCTTTTATTTTGTTTGTTTATTCTGTTGTGCCTCTGGATATTTTCTGCCTATTCCCTTTCTTGTTTTCCTCTGTGATACCTGAAATGTGTGGTGTTTGATCAGAGCATCTCTTTTGTGACCTTCAGTGACTGCTTCTCATTCCTCAAAACCTTGTGATTTGGATTGTAATAAAGCAGCAAGTTCCACTTTTGTGATTTATTTATTTATTAAGACTACTGTAGGGTGCCATGTTACTCTTCATTCTACTGTCCCACAGTGAAGGTCATATTCGTTGAGACTCACATTTTAAATCTTTGGGGTTTTTTTTCACTGGTATTGGCAGAAATAATTGTTTGAAAGCAGGTTGTTTTCCCAGATAAATATTGGCAGGATATATATAGAGAGAATACAGCAGAGCATCTATCTTGGGAATATCTCAAGTAGCCGTGTTTTTTTTACCAGGTCTTTTCAGTCTGATTTCACTGAGAAGTTACCCTTCATATGAGTAAATATGTTGTACTCCCTGGTGATCACTTGTTTGAATAATTTTTATTTCTTTTGTTGTTTTTTTTCTAGATGACAATGTCAACTGGTACTCCAGTAGCGAAGAGGAAGAGGGGAGCAGTGTGAAATCCATACTAAAAACCTTAAAGAAACAGAGTGAAAATTTCCGAAATCGACAGCAACATTCCACAGAGCAGCACCTGCTTGGTATTCCCACTGACCCAAGACTAGCTAAAGAAAAAGGTGCAGGGCCTCAGGCCACTGACCCAAGACTCCGGGCCTCTCCCAGGTCCAACCCCCGCAAGCCTTTGGAATCAACCTCCTTGGACCCGCGGCTGGTCCGAGACCCCAGGATGCATAAGGTCAGTGAGGGTGGCCATGGCAGCTCCGCCCTCAGTGGAGCGAAGCTTGATTTGCACCATGTGCATGCTGGGATTAAAGTCAAGCAAAAAGGGATGGATGATGATGAAGAGGACTCAGAGAGAGAGCTGAGGGAACGTGCTTTTCTGATACCTCTAGAGCCTTTGCCCAGTGTCACGTTAAGGGATCCCCGATCTCAGCTGAGGCAGTTCAGCCACATTAAAATGGACGTTACCCTGATGAAACCAAACTTTGCAAAGCACATTGTGTGGGCCCCCGAAGACTTGCTTCCAATACCTTTGCCCAAGCCCGACCCTGTCTCTTCGATCAATTTACCTCTTCCTCCACTTATTGCTGACCAGAGACTTAACAAACTGCGCAATTTGAAAAATGATCCCCATCCCAATGCGATTCCGGCCGATCCGCGACTGGCTGCCAAGGCCAAGAACAGCCTAATGACCCGGAGTGGCTACTTGGACCCCTCCGGGGATTCGCACACCAGCAGCTCCAGCAAACTGGGAGACCCTCGATTACAGAAAAATGTTGATCCCAGGCTCCACAGACTGTTGACTGCAGACACACATCACGGAGCAGCAAAGGATCCACACCCCCAGAAGTTCGACCCCCGTCTGGCCAGATCTGCAGCCAGCTCGTCACAGCCCACGGAACCTGCAGCTGCCAAGTCTGACCCAGACACTCTGCCTCCATACGCGCCCAAACTGTCGTCAAGTGGTGTCAGGCTGGGGACTCCGGGCTCCATACTCAGTGGTATTAGCTTGTACGATCCAAGAGATCACGGCTCATCGTTGGATGCGGCTCCGGCCAGTTCAGGAGAGAACGGAGAGAACCAGAAAAAAAGCATTTTGAAAAATTCCAGTAAAACTGAAGCCAGCCTCTCAGAAGAGGCATCACTGCAGAAGGCTGCCTCGAATGCAGAGAAAACACCAGAAGGATCATCGGAAGCTGCTTCGGATAAAGCCAACAGCACCAGTAAATCTCAGGCTAAGCACTCCAGCACCGCGCCAGCGGTACACAACCTTCCCATCCAGGCACTGTCGGGATTAATCCGGCCGCAGTACAGTGACCCAAGGCAGGTCAGGCAGCCTGGACAGGCCCCTCAGGCACAGGAGAGCGATCCCAATGGCGAGTCAGATGATAAGTCCTTAAAAGATGTTTTCAAGACTTTCGACCCAACCGCTTCACCCTTTTGTTAGCAGTTGATTTTAAGTCTTTCTACCGTTGTGAATATTGCAGTTTTCTGCTGTTTTGTAACTGGTTTACCTCTTTGCTTTATTTATTTTTAAATTATGATTATCAACACTTTTCAGCTGCTAATCTCAGAACCACATGCAGTTAGACAGTATGCTCTAGTGTTTGCAAAGCTGTGGTATTTTCTATAGAATACTTTTCCAATTTCAGGGAGACTGATAATTGACATGTAGAAAAAAAAAAACAACAACCCCCCCAACCTCGATCTGACCCCACATATTGTGTTAGAGCTGATAAAAGCACTTTCATTGTAAATACGTCATGGAGGAAGTCCCGGGAGCTGTATATGTGTGAGCTGTCTCTTTCCTAAACTGCATTTCGATCTGATCGCCGCATTTCTATGACTGTATAGATCCAAGCAATATTCTGTACATTACTGGGAGGGACATCACATGACAAGGACTGTTGGACGCATTGAGCCAAATGAGCTCCCTGAGTTCAAAACAGACAGAAATGGTTTTGGAGAAAATCGTCACTCCTTTTCGGATCAGTTGATGTAAGATGTTGACAGTTTTTACTCCCACAGTCAATATTCTTAGTGTAAAAGAGACCTATATCACATATGGAGGATGAAAAATGTCATATCTTTTAAAAGTATTTTATTCTATGCTGTATATAGAAGAAATGGTGAAGTACATACCTAGAAGAAAGTTCCTGTTAAAAGTGGAGAATACCTAAGTTGTCTAATACGGAGAGGTTTTTATTTAATTTTTTTTTCACACATACACGACTCTGATTAGTGCTTTAAGTTACATTGTGGTGTTCATGTATTTCAATGTATTTTTGTATCCAGCTGCTTAATTTGTATTGCTTTTTTTGTATCGCTGTAACTGCAGTACTTGTATTCATGGTGTCTTTATGACATTTTTAACAAAAAAATAAAAAGGGTACAGTTCACATCTGGTAATGACTGTGGTGTTGACATGTTGGCAGCCCGCTCAGCACCAGGGGGTGTCTGCAGGGTGAAGATGATTCAACCAGCGTCACTTTGCGGTCAGGTGGTGGCGGGTGTTGTAATCATCGTTCTCTTACAGATTATCGGTGTCGCAATAGTGTTTTATCACAGACTCAGAGGTTTTGGATTCCTGTGAGATGACCAGGTGGGAATCCAAGTGTCATGCTTGGATGAACCGAGGGAAGTCGGCTATTTGTGCATCTGCAAAATGTAGCAATAATGGTTTTGATTTGCCTTCCGAATTTGAGTCTCGGAGTATAAGTTGTATTATTTTTATGATATTCTGAATGGCACTCGCTGGGTGAAAACTGGGTAACAGATGTGAAACCCAGTTGTTATTTTGGAGTAACCTGTTGGGTCTTATGTAATTACTTCTTCATCTGGTAACAAATTTGATTATTCAAGAACTTTATCAAAAAAACCCAATCTGACAGAATTGGGCAGCAGGGGAAAAAATTAAATAGTTTGGAAATAGCACGTGGATTGATGGGGGAATGATGAGGAAAAAGAAGACAAACGTGCGGTTTTATATGTAGATGGGGAGGGTACTTGTAGGGTGTGCAGCTCTAGCCTGAAGTCACAACTCTTACCTAAAGAGTGGTGGCGACTGTATTGGATTCTCTGGGTTTTTTTGGAAGTACTGAGAAAAAGAAGAGTCAAAAGAATTGGGTATGGAGTGAGGAGGAAATAGATAGGGGCCAGCTGGTCTTTGCAGCCTGTTGTCTCCTTGTGTAACCATCTCCTTCCTTCCTTCTTCCCAGATCCAGCTGTGTCCAGCCAGCAGGTCACAGGGAGCCTCCCCAGCCATGGTGCCAGGCTCCCACAGGCTGCTCCTTGGCTCCTTCCTCCACCTGGTTTATTCATTGCAAGTTCTTTCCTGGGGTCTGCACTGGCTGCTTTCAAGACGTGGAGGAGATTCATCACCATGGTGCAAGTACTAAACTACCCAGCATGGAGACGGTTCTGGGGATGGCAGAGGGGGCAGGTGGGGGCTGGGATGGGCTGTGGCCACCAAGGAAGTCAAATCCGATTGGCTTGTCCGTGTCTCTGGCAGGGGAGGCTTGTTTCTGTTTCTTCCATGAGTGCAAGGTTGCAGAGAGCAGCAATGGGAGTGGTTGGTGCCACTGGTCCCGGATTCTCTGGAAGCCTGAAGCTGAGAGGTGGGTGATCATCGGTGCCACGTGGCACCAGGGGAAGAGAGAGTCCTGGGGTAAGAGGGCTTTGGGGACCAAAGTCTCCTAGGGAGATTTCTAGGTTTTAATATTTTTTTTACCACGGTGAACAGACCACCATGAACCCTTGATACTGCAAAGTAGTGAATACTTAATTATGGTCCTGATTTGCTCTTCAAAAGTCAGCAGTTCTGTCCCTTTGTCTTCCTCTTATCTGGTTCTTCTTCCCTTCAGCTTTTGTAGTGCCCATTGCACTGGGTTGCTACCTCTAGAAGAAAAGGAGACAGTTTCTAAAAGACTTGATAGCATGTTAAAGAAGAGGTCTTGAGAAAGGTCTCCCAGCTCAGAGGATTTCTTGCCCAGGGGATGAGCAGTTCAGTGTTTTACAGGCCCCCCTGATCCTTCCCTTCAGCCAGATTTGCTGGGTCCCTACATCCTTTTGTCTACATCTTGGGTGCTGAAGAATTGGCAGCAATTGAAAGTAATGTCACCTTTGCCAAGGCCAGCTGGCCACACAGGTCCCCTCCAGCAGAAGTGCCTTCCTGTTTTGACAGGTAGCTGTCCATAATTGTATGTCCTTCAGTAGGTTTTGGGCGCTTGTGGGGTGTTTGTGCTTGGAGGTGGTTGTCCTTGCACCATGGCTGTCAGGGTGGGTTCGGCCCTTGCCTGGGTCTTGCGGAGCCCTAATTCATCCCTCTCTGGATTTAAGGATTCCTTGACTCTGTGCCATGACAGGTTTTTTCTCCACTGCATGCAAAAATCAGTGACGACCTCTTCTTCAGAGTCAGGTGGAGGCTGTCGCAAACCCTATTAGACCAAATAATTTGCATGCTTTAATACATTGTCGTACATAGACTCATTTAAAATATCTTAATATAAAAGTATGAATGTATTGATGTGTATGAGATCAGCCTCTAGCTGTTAATACTTTAAAAAATGGTTAAGTGTTTCAAAACCCACTTAAGGAGAGATAGTTTATTGATAAGCAGGGAAATTTTAGGACAGAGTGGCCAAAGAGCTCCCCAAAGCCTGGACTCACCTTGCAGAACCCGTTTGATGCCACCAGCGAGAACTTACTTTGACAGACGCTGCCTCAGCTGCTTTCAGGACATGCACAACTGCTTGGATGAGGTTCTGCACATTGTTCACCAGCAGCTCTGAGGAGGCCTTGCTCTCTGCAGTGACTGCTTTTACCCTGAAAAGACATTTTGAAAGGGTTTTACTGGAAGAACATCAGACCGTGTGCCTCCTACATGGCCAGAACTCTGCCACTTACTCCAAACCCAGAAGATCGTCCCCTGCACTGACAGAGTGGTCAAAGCAGGGGAGAAGAGGGCTCTTTTCAGCAACAGGAAGAGGAGAGCAATCCTCCTGAACTGTAATGGGACTCTAAGGGCCCAGCTTGAGCAAGGACCTCTGGAGACCACCACACAAATCTCTTGGAGAAGGGGGCCACCAGCCTTGGGAGAGCCCTGGCCCAGGCTGCCCAGAGAGGTTGTGGAATCTCCTCTGGAGAGATTCCAAACCTTCATGGACAATGTGATCCTGGGCACCATGCTCTGGGTGATACTGCTGGAGCAGGGAGGTTGAATGAGACAATCTCCAGAGGTCCTTCCAACCCCCACCATTATGGGATTCTGTGAGAGCTTATCCTTGACCCCACAGCTCACCTGGCCACGATTCTGAGCTGGCTGCTGATGGTGTGGGTCTGGTCAGCAGCACACAGCAGCTCTGTGGAGCACCTTGCATCCAGGCAGTACTTTGCAACCACACGGCCAAACGTGACAATCACTTGCCCGTCAGAAGCGATTTGCCTTGCGCAGGCAACAAGCTGGTCCTTGCTCTAAAGTAACAGAAATACATGCCGTCCCTCAAATCCTGTGTTCAGTTTTGGGCCAGTTGCTCCAAGAAGGACATTGAGGGGCTGGAGTGTGTCCAGAGAAGGGCAATGAAGCTGGGGAAGGGCCTAGAGCACAAGTCTTTTGAGGAACAGCTGGGGGATCTGGGGTTGCTCCGTGTGGAGAAAAGGAGGCTCACAGGAACCTCACTGCCCTTCACAGCTTGCTGATGAGAGGTTAGTGCCAGGTGGGGTTGGTCTCTTCTTTCAAGGAACAAGTGATAGGACAAGAAATGGCCTCAGGGAGATTTAGGTTGGACCTGAGAAAAAATTTCTTCCCCACAAGGGCTGTCAAGGCCTGTCCCAGGCTGCCCAGGGCAGTGGTGGAGTCCCCATCCCTGCAGGGGTTTCAAGGCCATGGAGATGTAGTGCCAAGGTTTTAATGGTGCCCTGGCAGTGCTGTGCTAATGGTTGGACTCCCATGAGCTTCAAGCTCTCTTCAAAATGTGTTTGAGGGGAGAAAGAATAACAAACCCAAACACTTTTCCTGCAAAGTGAAGGGTCCAGGAGGCCTGTATACATTCTGCAACAAGGCAAGGACTGGACACCATGTTCACATCAAATTGGGAGGGAGTAATTTGTAGTGATTTGCATAAATATCCCTGGCACCAATGGTACAAGAGCGGGGTCTCAGCAGGTGCTGGGCAGCCCTGTCACTGGCTTTCTCCCTGCTCTCGAGTATGTGGTGGGAAGTAGGGTGTGAAACACTCCATACCGTGATGGGGCCTTTCTTCTTCAGGAACTGAGTCATGTGCAGTATCCTTGTTGCCATGTCCTTGGTGACCTGGAACATCTTACTGGAGCCACCCTGCCAGGCATCACTGTCTTCTTTCTGGTGCTTTACAGGGTTGCTGGCAAAGGAGAGGCTGGGAGGACTGTTCTGGTGCTGTGGAGACAAGAACTGAAGAGATTTGGCAGGGTTCACCACATCTGGTGGGTGTGCAGGTGCATGCAGCGTAGCTGAGGATTTTCTGCCTGTGTGTTTTTGAAGTGGTTTTTGGTGAGTGAAGGGGATGGGGGAGTTGTCCCTGGGTCTCTTCTGCCTTCCCACCCAGCCCTTCTCTGCCTTCACCCCCTGTGGGACTATCAAATCCCAGTGCCCCTAGCTGTCCCCAGATAGGTGGTAGCCAACGTGTATCAGTGCCCGCAGCTGAACAGCATGATGATGTGCTGTGAACCGCTCTGCTGGGTGATCTGCACTGTGTTGCTGAAGCCTTTGCTGGCTCCTGACAACCAGCAGTGGTTGTTGTGGGAGTGGAGTCACCGAGGTGGTTGTGGGAAGGGGAGCTGAGCAGGGACAGGTTGTGGGTTTTTTAGGGGGGGAGGAGTGGGAGAACCACCCTCTCCGCAGGAACAGCATCCTGGAGATGGCTTTGTGGATGTGGGAATGCCAGTCAGAGCAGTGTTGCCCTGGCAGTATTGGTTCACAGTTGGATTCAATGGTCTTAAAGGTCTCTTCCAATCAGAACAATTCTATGATTTAATACCATACCATTTCTTGAGCCTCTCTGTTAACTCCACATCCTTGTCTGCTCCTGCTTGGGAAGGTTTCTACTTCCTTGGTGTATCTCAGAGCATCAAGCTCTTGGGCTGGAAAAAGCTTGGTTGTGCTCTTGCATTGTTCTGGAGAGCACCGGTCCTCCACATTCTGCAGACATAGTCTGATGTGCTGCAGAATGTGTCCACTGATGCCCTGGACGGCGCAAAGCTGCGTCATGAGGTAGTTTGCCTTTGCTGACCAGTACCATATGATAGTGTCTAGATGGAGATGTCCCTTGTCCCCGTGGCTCTGGAAGAGCTGGCGGGCTCTACCCACTGCATCTGATGTGAGGACCAGAAGGTGGTCTGCAACAGAGAGCAGCTCTGCCTGAGCTCTGGCCTCCAGGACGTCTTGGAGGGTGGCTTTGACCCACCGAACGTTGGCTATTAGCCGACTGGCTTTCTCTTCAAAGGCCTCCTTGCTTTCCTCTGTGTCCTCTTGAGAAGGGGGGGCTAGGGCTGGTCCGAGGACATCTCTGATCACCGGCAGGTGTTCAGTGTTGATCTTCTCCAGGTGGAGCAATAGTGCCTTGGCCCTGAGGGACAGGTCTCTCTGCAGGAGCTCAAAGCGAATATCCAAGCTGACAGTTGACAGTGGAGAGACCAAGAGGGTGTTGGAGGCATCCAGCAGTGCTTCCATCAGCACCTTCATCTCCTCCCTCAGTGTTAGGATTTCTCTGCAACCATGGTCTTCAGGGCAGGATAAGTATGAAAGCCGGGCAGCCTCCTGAAGCCTCAGGGAGTTCTCAGACACTGCAGCCAAGAGGTTCCATGAGCAAAGCTTGTTCTTCAGGGCATCCCTCAGCTCCTTCAGGAGCAGGATGTCCCTGCCAATGAACTGATCCACAGCTCCCAGCAGGCCGCACATGCTGACCGCCCACTGGACACAGCATAGCTCCAAGGTGGCCCTTCCCACCCTGCAGGAGCCCTGGAAGAATGCCACTTTCTCCAGTAACAGTCTGGTGTTCAGCTGAGCATGGATAAACTTGGCTTGGACCTGGAGAAAGCTCTCCCAGACATCAGCGGAAAGGGGATCGCCCCTGCTATGGGCTACACTGGCGATGTATCCTGCCAGCTGAACTGATGCTGCTAACCCCACCATAGTCTCCTCCAGAGCCTGTTTACCTCTTGGAAAGTCATCAGACACAATAAAGCTAAAAACTTGCTGAGACAGATGGTACCATGAGCCAGATGCGGCTGCCAGGCATGCCTTGGTTTCATGGAGCCTTCCTGAGAGCACAAGTGCTGCGTGAATAAGCCTCCTGGGGCAACGGCATTGTCTTGGGGCCAACTCCCTGGCCAGGCTGATGACGCGCTGTGTCAGAAACACAATCTCCTGGTGCTGCCCTAGTGTCATCTCCAGCTGGTGAGACTGGGCTAGGGGCAGTGCTTCCTTGGCTGCCTCGATGCAGCTATTAGAGAGCTCTAGCAATGTGGAACAAGTAGCGTTGACAGCAGCCATGTCCTGGGCTCTTACTGCTTCCAGGAGAGCCGT
>JANHFX010013042.1:0-54780 GCA_027560015.1 Chloroceryle amazona | reverse complement strand
TCTCCTCTCCTCTCCTCTCCTCTCCTCTCCTCTCCTCTCCTCTCCTCTCCTCTCCTCTCCTCTTCTCAGGGGGATGTTTCTCCTCCTCTCCATTTCATCGAGATTTCAGGGTCACCTTGACAAACTGGAGTGTGTTGGGGGAGGAAAAGTTTTGACAGATTGGATTTTCTCAGTCTTGCAGTTCCAGTGAGGGGTGATCTCAGTTAAACATCTTTTGGGGTGGTGCAGCAATGATTCAAGAGAAGGCTGACAAGGACATTAGTAGGGAGTAGCAGGGAAGAGAGAGGTATTATCCAGAGCTACAGAAAGTGCCTGGTCAGGAATACGAGAAATGAGAAAAAGTGAAGAGTGGAAGAAATAAGCAAAGAAAGAGAAGTAACAGCAGCATTTAACCCGGGGAGAAAGAGTCAAAGTGATTTCTGCAGCAGTGGGAAGAAGAAACTGTGAAGAAAAAGTAAGATTTATGGAGGAGCAGCTAATATGAGATTGGAGCCTGTCAAAGGTTGAAGGGAACTAAAAAGAATAAAATAAATAAAGTAAAATGAAATGGAATGAAATAAAAATAAAATAAACCAAATAACATAATATAAAATAAAATAAAATAAAATAAAATAAAGGCAGCAAATTGGGCATGCTTATTGCTAGAAGTTAATCAGGCTTTGTACCCCTGAGGCTGGCCATCTCTGTTGAGTGCCTTGGGAAGCCACCCCAAAGGCTGTGTCCGGCTGCAGGAATGAGAGCAGACAAGCAGCACTTGGTTTCCAGCATCGAACCTCTGGCTGCTGTGCTCACGGCCGGGCTGCTCCTCGAGCATGTTTGCATCGTCTGCAGCGAGGCACAGCAGGGCAGTGCACAGCCTGGCACACAGCCCCTGCCCCTGTCTCTTTCCTGCAAAGCTATTTCTGCTCAGACCCTTTCCACAAAACAACACAATCTTCAGAAGAAGAGCTGGGAAAATGTCGCTTCTCCGAGCCATGGGAGATGCTTCTGCTCTAGATGCCCCCAGAACAAAGCACATCAAACCATCTTAAAATGGAAGAAACACTGGATGCACAACTCTATTCCCTGATAATCCTTCCAAATTCTTCTGAAGAGCCTCATTCCTAGCACAGAGGTCCCAGGAGGACTCTCTCTCTTCAAGGACTAGTTAGCTGTACAAACGTACCATTTGCTTTTGCATCTCTTTGAACTATCCTCAAAACACCGGCGTAATAATTGGATACCCTTACCTCTGCTGGCCTGTGCAGCATGGGTCATATATGTAAACATCAAACTCAAATAACAACCCCCAAATTTAATTTATTTCTACCTAAACAAGTTCTTTTATCATAAAGCAATAAATTTGTCTTGGTGCTAGCAATTTGTTGCGGGTGACATAACACCGCAAATTGATTAATCGCTACTGTACACGACAAAATGAGAAAAGCAAGGAATTATTATGAATAGCGTCCATCTGATACAGTAGGGATTCATTATTCAAAAGTGTTAGCTAGTGGTTAGCTATCCCCTTGTTGCAGATTACATTCATTTGCAGAATCCTACATCATGCTTACACAAATCAACAAACATGCATTTATTAAGACATAGAATGAAAGCTATTAAAATGTGAAAAATTGCCTTTTTCTTTTTTTTTTAAAAAAAAAGATTCAAGTTTGGTGGTAGCTTTTTTTTTTGGTGGGGGCTGTTTCTCTGTTGCTGAGGCAAAGGAGCTTATTACATTATTTCTGCATTTGCATCCAGAACCAGTCGCATCAAGCTAACTACATTGATATTGGTTGTTAGTGTCCCAGAGTGAGCCTTGGGAGGATTTGGTGTATCAGAAGTGTTGGTCTAGAATTATAAATGTAGTGAAATAGGCTCTCTTTACCCTTCCAAGCAGATTTAAAATTTTACCATTGTATTGGTACCAACAGATTGCAATTGTATTTGATGAACCTGTTCTGCTCGAGGTGAAGTACAAAAGGGTGAACAAAAGAAGAGCACTTCCCTCTGATAAAGCACAAAAGTAGTATCTAGGGCTGGGATGTTCCATGTTTCCCAGGCTGAACACTGGACCTCGCATTAAGTATGAGATTATTCAAACTACAGAAAGAGCATGATCTAGACTCCTTCTTTCCATAGTTGTTCCGCTGTCTGAGGATCATCAGTGTCTTCTGAGACTGTGGGCAAAGTTCTGCGTGACCACCTCTGTTGGCACGCGAATGATGTAGCTGTGCTTGTGATCACCATCAGGCAGTCCATGTTCTCTGTGTAAGCAGGTCTTGGCACAATAACACAATAAAAATAGATTGGTTTAACTTTTGAGGAAGGGCATGAAGAAAATCTGCTCTTTTCCTCTGTTGCTGTTCTGAGAGCTCTTACACTCCCGCTTTGTGATGCTTCTACAGATAATGGGATTAATGGCATCAAACAGTGAACTTTCCTTCCTCCTTCCCTCCCTCTGCACCTTCTGTTGGCTCAAAGTGCTTTTCCTTCCCTTTGGAAAATTGCTTCTATCACGCATTGCTTGAGGAAAGAACCACGGTAATTGTGGGAGCAGCAGTTCAGCAGCAGCTCAGTCTTTGAACTCAGGTCTCTTGTCTTATAGCTCTGCTCTGAAATGCTACATTAAAACATTTTAATGGCTATTTGCAGTGAATCATCACTAAAATATCACCAAAAGGGGATTTTTTCAAATGTTGCTAGAGTTTTAAAGTGAGGCTAGTCATTCCTCTTGGGTGCTCTATATAAGAAAAGAGTATTGAAAAATTAAAATGATGATGTGAAGTAGGGGTGTTAGGTCCGTGGCACATATTATACGCATTCTGGCATTGGTTATTGGTTACTCTTTTAGGTCAACTTTCACGAACGTGCTGTGATTAGATTCGTTGAGCTACACATGAGGTATCACCATGGATCTTGCACTGAGAAAAGCATCCCTAAGCCTGTGACTTTGCTCCCCTGTGAAATCTGGGCCCAAAGACAGAAAAAAAGCTTTGCATTGTGAATGGTTTCTCCTGAAGCCGTGTAGACCTCAGTGACCAGTTCTTTCCTCACCAGAATCACTACAGCCAGAACACTTCTCAGCCAGAGCCAGAGCCAGCACTGGCTTTCCTGGTTTGGATGCTGCTGCAAGCCTGGCTTGTGTTTCTAAGAAGGATGCTGCTGGTTTCTCCTGGAGTAGTCTCAGCAGTCAGCCATGCCAATCTGTCCTTCCTGGACTGTTTTAAGTGCTTTCATTTCATGGGTAGTGGCTGACTGGTTTAAAACATGGCAGTGACATGCAGCGTGAGCCCTGCTTGGTGAGCAGAGCAGCGATGCTCACCGGACCATCCTCCTCTGTTAAAACACAGAAGGGAAAAAAATGCTGTTAAGTGTGGACTTAACTCTCTGCTCAGGGGTAATGGCCCAGGAGAAGAAATGTAGGAATCTCTTCACACTACCCTTGCCTGAGCCATCCCATTAAACATGCCCAGCGTGGTCAGTGGATGATGACAGGGATGTTGTGGGACACAGTGAGACCAGGAGGTCAAGAGCTTCCCCTGGGTCACCTGCACCTCCAGATCTTTCTGTAAACATGGGGATGGACATCAACCCCTGCTGCAGCCCTGGAGCTGACCAATTTGTATCCTCAAGGACAATAGTGGTGAACCTGGGTACAGCTGAATTCCAGGTCCCAAGGGAAATCCTGACCTCCCTGTTGGTTAAATTGAATCATGAGGTTGTGACTGGCTCTGAAAAGGATTTAGGGGGCAAAGAGATGGGATAATTTGCTTATCCCTTCAGAGGCAGCTACAGTACAAAATAATTGCCAGTAAATTCCAGATCAGTTATGTTTTAAATCTAATTCCTGACTCAGACTTGATTCAGCAAAGTGGTTTAAGTACTTCTAGGGTGCCCTCAAATCACTGTACTATCTAGAGCTGCAATAGAGTTGATTCCTTCAGCAAATTAGCTCTTGGCCATTTATCTCTCTGCTAGGTAAGCCATTTCCATCATCCACCTCCAGTTTCAGTGAGAGGAATGGAGAAAGAAAAAGAAAGATTTCTGTCTGGGCAGTCCTTTGCCCTGGGAGTATTCCTGTGCTGCTGTGCAGTGCAAAGTTAATCTTTCTTGACGGGTGATGCATGTGGATAGTACTTCATGCATTTGATACTGAACGCTTGATATAGCTCAGTGATCCCATGTAAACACCACAGAAGCAAAGGAGACCCTGGGCAAAGAGAAGATCTGTCTTAAGTCCCCATGTCTGTCACAGCACAACATCCTTCTATAATGACATGCAAACTTCAGAGAGGCTGCAGCATCTTTGTCTTGTCTGGGGGACACTTGGCTGTTAATGACTAACTTCCCACTGACAGCATTTCTCTTTGTAGATTGCTTCCCTTTGGTTCTTTTCAAAAACATCTGTAAAATAAGTAGATAACTAAAATCAATCCATCAAGGGCAGGCGACTTGTGTAGGTGAACAGTTTAAAAGACAGAAGAGAGACTTATGTGGGATAAAAATGGGTTAGAGATTCAGCCACAAGACAGCTATAAACTGGTGGTTCTGATAGTTGCTTAGAACATTTGAATACCCAGGAACTAAGAAGCTGCTGTGTGCTCTGCCAACAGCCCCGTCTTGCACTGGTGACAGCGAAGCTGTGCTGAAGCCAGGGCAGCAAATCAGCCAGATACAGGCTGGGGAATTGGCCAGTGAGCCTGGAGTACAAGATAAATGTTTATGGAGGAAGAAAGTTCTCTCTGGATAGTACCCTTTCAGGAAAAAACAGCTCATACAAATCGCTATCTCTCAGTTTACCTGTTGTCATTAACAGATCTTTAATTGTTGTTTTGGGACTATCTTCTGAATCTACATTCAGGACAAAATCCTGTGAAATGGTTCCTGCCTTAGAGACAAGGGGGGGGCTCGCTTAGGAAGCTACTTGGTACAGTCACACCTCTAATTTTCCCTGGTTCCCTAATTAAAGAGTAGCAAAACCTTAATCTTCCCCAGAAATGCTCTGTCAATAGGCAGTGGTGATCTTCCTGCAGAGTTAACTACATCAGAGATTTAATATCCTTACAAGTGCTGACCTCCAGCAAGGCATCATAAGATGCACAGGGAAAAAAAATGAAAAACAAATGCAAAACATTTTGCAAGTAACCTCCCTCTGTCAGACAAGTTGTTGAGCGGGATGGATGGGGGGTATCTGGCTGCTTACGGCCATCACATGGGCTCCCCCGAAATCTAGTCTGAAAGTGTTTGGTTACAGATGGGCACAAAGTCCACAGGGCTTTACTACAACCATCTGCAAATAGCACCCTGCAGCTTTGCCTCTGTCCTCACGTTGTTTTGTAAATTTGCAGAAATTCACCCTGTAAATTAACAATTATGCAATGAAGGGAATGGGAAGAGAAAGAGAGCATGGAGATATTTGTCTGGGAATAGAAATGGAATAAATGGGGATAGGAATAGGAACATGTTTGTCCCAAGGTCATCTGAAGGTCAGTGGCAGGCCTAGGCAAAGCCAGTGCTTTCTTCACTATGTGCCTTTCTAAAAGACCCGTGAGCTGGATGTAAGCAGCACGTGGTTCACCTGCACTTCTGCCGTGCTCTGCTCTGCCATTCAGCCGCACACCTCTCGGCAAGTCGTGTCCTCAGCAGAGGTGATTGAATGGGGGCATCCTCACGTTTCGACAGAAATGAGCAACAGGAGGGATGGATGGAGGTGAATATGCATCGTGCCCTTTGTTAATACATCATTTTACTCTTAGCAGAAGAAAAGGGAGCCGGGCTTTTATTTACCTACTGGCTGAGCAAAGGCCAACAATCCTCACTCTGTCAAATTACTTAAGTCCAGCAAATGCTGCAAGACCTGAACCAAAAAGGGTTTTAAAGCTGGTGAAAGATTGTCATGGGGTGGTCTATGCAGCTTTTATAAAACAATTGCATCAGGCTTGGGAAGGGAAAGAATCAAAGGCCATTAAACCAGGGGGGCATGAGGCTGCCAGAAGAGCCAGAGAGCATTACATGTCCATTTGCAGCATACTTTCAGTGGGAATCCACCACCAAATTTCTTACACCTCTGAAAACCCAGACTAACGTGGATGGCCTTGGCACTACTTTCTTCTTTCTACATCCAACATGGATGGGTGGGAAATAAAAAGGGGATGTTTCCTGGCAGGAACAGAAGAGAAAGTGGTCACAGAAGGGCTGGGGACCCTTACAGGCTGCCACCAAACTGCTGCATGGTCAGGGCACATCGATTCACATCTCTGCGCTCCAGAAGACCTGTTTCCCCACTCCCCAGCCCCTCTGCGCAAGCTGAGAGCAAAACGCTTCAAACCCAGGAAGTTAAATTCTCTGCTCACAGGTGTAGATGACTACCTAGGGTGGAAGACTGTGATGGTTCCTCCTAGGATATAGCAGTCCTGGGCTATAAAAGAGTGAATTCTCATCTCTCTAAGGTGCCTGTCCATGAAGGTGCTGGAAATCATTGGATCAAAACCAGCTGTGGAAGTGCAAGTGAATTTGTTTATTTTGAAACAAAGATCTCTCCTGTTGGAAAAATCGAATACAGTGTGCAGTGGAATCGGTGGGCAAGAGGAGGAGAAATTAGAGCTGATTACAAGGTAGTAACACCAATGCATTTGGAAAAGCTGCTTCTTTTTTTTTTCCATCTAAACCAAGGAAGATTGAGAGAGAGGAAGCGGCTTGGATTGGTATCAAAACCCTCTTATCTCACACTTTTACACTCTCCACTGCACAGATTACTCTAGTGCACCTTTAATTTGCCTTTTAATAGTTGTAGGCTGATACCAAATGCTCCTGAAAGCTGACACTTGGCAAACAGCGCCTTGCACTCCCATCTCCAGTGTATGACATCAGAGGAGGATTTGAGGCCATCGCAGCTACGAAAGCTATTGCTGCTGAGATCCTAGGACATTTTGACATGACTTGATTTTGCTATTCCTGTGCATCCCAAATGCGTAAGTGTGACAGAGGGACATCTATTTTAAAAAATGCCAAAGCAAAGTGCCAATGATTTAAGTTGGACATCTCATATCAGAAACATCTCCCTCCACCTTCCCTTCCTTTTTGGCAAAATCTCAACAACCGAGCTGCTTTCCGTGCCTGTATGTTCACCCATACAGCCAGCTGATTTATTCTTCTCTCTCCTCACCCCAGAAAGTTTCTCCAGTCTCCTCCTTGTCACTGACACCCTGAGAGGCCCTGACCTTTGCAGTATTTGATAGTGAGCCTCCAAACAGACATGCTTAAGGGTTCAGATATTGTATTGCTACTGCCTGAGCTGTCAAAAGGACAAACAGCAACAAGATAGTTGCACAGCATTAAATAACTGGGGACTAAGTGGATTACTTAACAGTACTGGAAGAACACCTTGCTGTTGATAGACATCAACAGAGCAGGAAACAGGATCACATGCACTTTGGGCATAAATAACCAGCAACGATTTGAACTTGACTGCACTGTATGAAGCACTCAGTTCTTGCTCTTAGTGTTTCATTTAAACCATGCTTGTTGAATTTTAAACCTACTGCTTCTTGTCCCGCCGACAGCCAACCCAGACACTAGTTTCATCCTCCTTCAAAGCAAAGACCATTGCCTTCAACTGGGGTCTGCTTGTGATGTGAAAATAGCTGCTGAAATGGATGGCCTCATGATGCAGAATCTTGTTTATAGCTCAGATTTGTTTTGGCAAAAGTTCACATATAGAAAAACAGCTCTGGAATTTTGTGACCAAAACAAAAGGAAACAAAAAAAACCCAACCCCACAACCTTCCAAGCAATTCCAGCAGAATAGAGCAAAACTATGCTCCCACCTCTGATTTTTATGTCGTTTGGTGTTTTCTTTCATCTACAAAGTTCAATTAAATGGGGCATATGAATCCTGGTTTCCAGCCCTAACAAGTGGTAAATGCTCTGGCTGGCCATGTGCTGATACTCTCCCTGCATCTGACAGACTGTACAGGTATGATGCAGTCAGTGTTTGTATCACACTACAGGGGTATAAACCTCAAACACATCACGGTGTAGCATCTGGTGTGTTGTAAAATGATCTGGAAACAGATTCCTTTAGAAAACAAAACAAAACAACCCAACATTTGTTACTTTCTGGGAGATACTGGAGGATAAGACAGATTTGCACTTGTTTGGCCAGGGTGTTTAAATATGAACCTTCACCTGATCTGGGCAATAATTTAGGCTAGACACACAAGCACACACAGGAAGGGGAGAAACAGTCTAAGGGCTTTGTCACCAGTTCACGTTGCTGCTCACAACCACACTTCCCTTCTCTGCTGCACAGATTTGGTTTCCTGTGTATTTCTAAATAAACATGTTACCCACCATGATCACACATAATTCAACATCTGGCAAATTTATCATGCAATGAAGGGACAGTGTCCTAGGGAGTGTTTGAGGGCCTTGGTTTGGGGAACCAGGCTCATCTTCTGACTGCTGGGGACCTCCACAGGCTGGGGGACCTCCATGCCCCTGCAGTGACAGAGTGACCAGGGGATGTTGCCTTGCTTTGTATGGGCCTTGCTTTAAGCAAATCAGAGACAAAAGAAGATGTAATATATTAGCTTTTGACTTGATCTGCATTGAAGCCAGCCCTCTTGCATCCTCTGACTCTTTGGCTGGTCACCTGGCTGCTGCCTCTCTAAAAGGATAAGGACAGAGCTGTAATTGCCTTTCCTTCAGCAGGAGAACTGTGTTTGATATTTGTCTTTTGCTGATTTCAAAGTAAACCAGACCAAAACAAAATGTGGAAATTGAACATCAGACAGACAATACCAGCCTCCCTTGCTTAGAAAAATGGGGTGAAAGTTAGTTAGAAAAAAAGGCTATTTTCTTATAGACTATTGCTTTTCTGTCATGATCCTCTTGCTCCAGCCCCTGGATGAGAGTTTTCAGTTTGATATTCTAATTCTAGGGCATAAGAGATGAACGAATGCTGCCCATAAGAACTGCAAATCATTATCAGTTGTTAGGACACACTTTGCAACCAATGGACCCCACAGCTATTTTAAAAGAAAAAGAAAAGATGCTTTGTTCCCTTGTGAGATAGATGATCACAAGTCTCCACCTCCTCCATCCATGACGTCACCATCTCCCTGCCTTTTCCCTTGCATCTTTTCTATGTGTGTCAAACCCAACCAGGAAGGGGTTTTCTTGCTTCTCACAAGAAGGATCCTTTGCCCTCCTTGAGATCACCCAGACTATTCACCCCCATTTCTCCTCGCTCATCAGACTGGGGCCGCTCCCATTCCCTGTCACTCATGCTCCCCTCTCCCCCTGACATTGCCATGCACCACATCAAGTAATTGTTGTTATAATTCTCTCCTTCCCCAACTAAAATATACTTGATTAGGAGGGAGAGGGGGAACCGGGAAATAGCTGGGTTTATTTTAATAGTTTCCACTCTCAGTTCAGTTTTATAGTACAGTATATTTAACTTTAACGTATGGACAGCTGGATGCATTTAACAGCACAATGGAAAGAATTTAGCAAGTATACATTACAGGCCGTGTATTTGGAGCCGATCAACACGTATTTCTCCATAATATTTAGATGCGCCTGTTACAGATTGTGTCGGGCTGATCAAAATATGTTCGTGTCAGGTAAGATTTGTCATAGACGAGCCTCTTTATTTCTTTACTTACTAAAACTCTTCCTAGAGGAAGAAGCTCAGTTTAGCTGATATCAGCAAGTTTAGCCGATGCTTACGATCGGGTTACTTGCTTTCTCTGCAGAAGCTGAAGAAAGCCATAAATACACAGAAACAAAGTATTCTGACCGTGGCCACATTACTCCACTTGTGGTGTCACCTTCACCAGTAAACCAGCTGGAGGGTGAAGGATCACCAAAAGATCACCAAAGGATCAGAATCTGTCCATATCCCCCCTCCCATACACTGTAATGATGGAAAACAGCTACCACCATGAGACAGACCTGTAAATCCTTCTCATCTTTCCATTGGACCTGCACCCCTGCCTGGACTGGCTGGTTACCCTCCCGCACCCTCTCTACAGCGTTCTGGAGATTTTTTCACTGACACCCAGTGGAACTAGGCAATAGTCTTCTATTTTTCTCTTAGAAATAAGAATAAAGGAAATTTTTAACAATACTTAAAAATTCATTTGCATTTTATTAAAAAAAAAAAAAACCACAATAAATCTGTTCATTATTATAAAGTAACCTCCTTTACTACTTTTGTGCCACTCACCCAGAAGTGCATGACATGATCTTATCAAATTTATCTCGTTGTCTTTGTTTTGTTACTTTGTACCTACTTCAGCAATGCAATCAGGACACAGATAAGCCAAGTGACTTGCTCCCATGTTTAGCCAGCTTTGTCTCTGACACTGGAAAATAATAACAGTCTCATCTTTCAGTAGGCTTGGTGGGTTTCCCTGCGTGTGTTTTAAAAGTGCTATTTTCCCCCACTACTGTAGTGCCACGTGACCAATACTGACAAAATGTAAGGGGTTGTATTTAAAAGGTATTCTTATAAAAACACCAAAGAGAAGTCGGAGCCTAAGGAACAGCAATACTTACAACTTGGAGAGATTCCAACAAGTAATTTGACTCAAGCTCACTTACCAAGCTGTGAACAAGCTTCTGTTATTTGGGAAATCATGATGATTTTAGATGTGTATGAGTAGATACGCTGCTTTGCCTCTAAGCATTGTGGGGGGAGGAAAAAAGGAGAAAGACGCTCAAGGAGAAAAAACCCTTTGGAGGAAAGACCAAATTGTTGGAAACCTCTGAAGTGTTCGCATTAATGTCATGTCATTACACCGTATTGCTGCACAGGTTAATATAATTGGGTTACTGTGTGTGAGCAATGATCCATAGCATGTTATGGCACTGAAACAAATGACATTTAACCAAGAGATTTGTAAGGCACCTTGTTATCTGCATGGTGAGCAATTGCAACAGAGAGTCAGATTGCTCGACGAGCAACTGACAAATTAGTTGTTGGGTTTACTGGACAGCTTGGATTTATAAGAGCACAATTCCAACATAATTTATTAGATCCATAAACAGACGGATCTGGTGTTTTTACTTAGATTACACTCTTATTGCAGCCTCTGATCCTGTCCTGTTTGCAGTGTTGTTACGGGCTGGTTGTATTATTCATGTAGCACTCAGTCCTTGGTTGGGGGCAAGGTGAGCTTAGATCAATAAGCTGCAGGTTTCTAGCAACAAAAATATCTACAGCCCAGTTTATACAAAAATCTTTTGCAGATACATATGGTCCCACACTACAACTTTAAGCTCTCCAAGGAGTAAAAGATGCAGGTAGAAAGGATTGGTAAAAGATGCAAATTCAGTTCAGAAAAAGATCTCTTTTTGTCTCCTGGTAGCAGATAGCAGAGCCCCATGCCTGTATAATGCATGGTGAGAGATGTAGGGAGGACGACGGGTTCGGTCACACCTGCATGGTCATGGTGGTATGTTTCCACCTTGGCCTCTGGGAGAAGGAAATTTCCCCAGCTTGTTCCATCTCTTCTAGGATGGGCTGGAGAGCAGAAAGCTCAGCATTGCCCTGGTTGCAGGACAAAGCTGTGTCCTTTCTGAAAGAGCTTTCTTTAGATACTCATTGAAAAGGAACCCACAGCTTCCCCAGGCAGATTATTCCAAATCTTTAACTTCTGTCAGTTCCTCAATACTTATCTACAATGACTTAGATCAATGAGTTCTTCTTCTTTCCCTGGGGACAAAGGAAAGAAACAATCACCTCCCTCTTTGTGGCCCCTCTAACATATTAGAGGACAGCTATCGTGGCTGTCACCACCACACATCCCCAGCTGCTCCCCTGCACCTTGTCATTCCTCTTCCCATCTTGCACAAATCAAAATCTTTGCCCTTTCTTCAGCAGCTGTTTTGCAGCCTTCACAGTCACTACTGTGTCCAACATCAGCAGTGGCACAGAGCTGGATCCAGGCTGCCCTGGCCCTTGGGAGGTCAGCTCAGGGGAACAAATATGTTCCTCTTTTTTTTTTCCATTTGAGGAAATGATGAAATCATACCTGTGTTCAGAGCTTTGGCTCACACCAGAATTTTTATGAGGTGATAACATGATCACCTTCGGGCTTATGGCTGCTGACTTAGACCAAAACTAGAAGACTACCACCCAAGAGCATATTCTTGCTTCTAATCCAGCTGGCATCTTGGGATCAATTCCTTGTTTTCCAGCTTAGAGGTCAGTTTTGTTTGGGCTGAATAAACTCTGGAGAGATGCCCAAGTTTTTTGGATGTTCCCCCACAGCAGATCTGACCTCCACTTCTTTTGGAAGCTTGCCTCTTTCTGGATAGGATTTAAAAATTCTTCTCATAAGTTGGTTAAGTCAAAAGTAATGTGGAGTGGCTGGTGAGGCAGGCTGTGAGTTTCAACTGTAAGCTGGTAATGCTTTAAGTAATGGAAGTTCTGGAAAGACATGAACTGTGCGTGAGTTTGAAAACCCAGGCTGAGATGTGGAGCTGAATGGGCATCTCTCTGCACACTCTTGGCTTGAGCCATGCCACTGATAGTAAAGAGCCCAGACCCCGTTTGTAAATTCTAACTTGAGCACACTGAGTGGAAAACACTGGCATCATGGACAAGGTGCTGGAGAGGATGTGGCTGGGAGTGCAAAACAGGGCATGGTCTTGCTGGTGCTGACTGGTGCAGTTCCAGTTCCTCACCTGTAAGCGTAGCTAAGCCTGTGCTTTGCCCTGAGCCTGGGCACAGTTCTGCTCTTTGCTTGCTCCATAGCTACAGCCGCTAACAGTCTTGCTGAACAACTCCATCAGGGGTTCCCCTCATGTAAAGCTATTATTGTTAAAATAAACATGCATTTAGCTTCACCCTCTAATATTTCACAAGCCTGAGGCACAGCAGTTGGAACGCATCTCCCCCAGCCTTGAAATAGGAGGCAACACGAATCGACGTGTTGGAGCATTTTCAAGGTAAACACTGAAGGATTTTATCGATGCAGGCTTTGGTGTGGCTGTCACTGTGGCGGGGGAGCTGCGTGCTGTGACATCTCTGTGCCTGAAACACCACACTGCAAGCTCATCCCAACTGCTACTCTTCTAAACATATCTAACAACCAGCTGCTGGAGAAGTTTGCTCTGGTTTGGTCAGATGTGATGGATACTTCAGTCCATGTCTGAACTGGTCTTAAACCCCGACTGGACTGAAGAATCAGAAACACAAACCTTGCCTGTTCCTGCCTGATGTCTTTCTGAGCAGTTTGTGATGAGTTTCTTTCTCGGAATAGTTTGAGTAATTTTTAATATTTTAAAATATTTCAAGCCGAGTTCATGCCTCATTTAGCACCACTTCAATTAATCTACCAATGGGGAAAGCCAGTGAAAAACTTAGAACTAAACCAGAGCAAAGCAGAGCAAACAAGCATTCTTTCTTGTTTTCTTTGAAGCGGGTTCTATACAAAGATGCAACAGCAGATTTTATATAAAAGTGCCTGATCAAAGCAAGCCCCCAAACTATGCATTCTCATTTCGCAGTGTTCAAGAAGAAAAAAAAATCAGCCCTACTAATAATCACTGAAAATGAAACGCAGCATGGTGAGCAAAAGGAAACACGGATGGAGGAAAGATGCTCAGCATATGGAGGGGTTAACTAAACCTGAGCCTGTGATAGTGCTATCATGTTGGCCAGGGAAACCAGGGAGAAAATCCTAATGGACCTACTGGAAACTGTTAATGCATATTGGTTCTGTGTACAAGGACATGAAGCCAGCAGAAGTGGCTAATGAAAAATTATGTGAGCGTTCAGCAGTGAACATTATTCAGAGCCCTGATGGTGGTGGAGGGATGTGAAAGATGCTGGTCAGGTGAAGAACTGGAAAGCCTGGTGCAGTATCACCTTTCAAGCTGAGTGCTGCCAACGCACTTAGGGAAATGTTGAATCATAGCTGGAAGATGAGCTATAGCTTTAGGGAGATGTAGAGAAGCATGTTCCTTACATACACTTCAACCCAGAGAAAGCACTCATTTATTTTACAGGTGAATAAATAACCATTTCCTTGAGCAAACCCAGTCATCTAGTAGCATGCAATGCTATTATTTAGGGTTTCATCACAGAAAAAAATCTTGCCTGTTGCCACTAATAAGAAAATCTCAGGGCTAGACATAAGACAAGTCCTGGTTGCTCACAGACACTTGGATTATCGTGGCTCTCTCTGTGCAGCACCTAGCCCAGCAGGAGCTTGCTTTGGGATGGAAACCTCCATGCGTTGCCACAGAAAAATACGCATCTGGTCTTGAATATCCCAGCTGTAGCTTTCTTGTAACCAAAGGGAGAGTTGCATTACATCTTTGCTGGTTTAGGCCTCATTTGAGGGAGTGCTGAACTATCTCTCTTGAGAAGGGATGAGATTTCCCTTCATTTAAATAGCTTTGAACAAACAAGTACCAATTTGGATGTACTTTCCCATTTAGTATTTGTGTGATTTATACTTCCAAGCAACTCTTCTGCTTTCCTGTTTATATGCCCTCAAAGCTCGTTTTTTAACTACAGTTAATCATACTGAAGCAAAACATAACTCACAGGGAGATGATGCTGGCCAACTTTTATAACTTGGGCTACCGTATTGGATGTCAGCTCTGCTGCTAAAAATAACTACCCTGGGACAGGTGCCTTCCCTGGCCAGCAAAATTTAATGCCACTTTTTAAAATCCTCACCAGAAGAAGCTTTGGAGGGGAAGGGAAGAAACCCTTTAGCATTTGCAGGGGAAAGAGTTGGTATTCCCAGGCCAGGAATTGAAAAATGCTTGTCTGAAGTATTAACAGACCAACTGGCTGGACACAAAGCAAACAGGAGTGACTCAGAGTGCTTTGCCTTTCTACCCTGGTCACAGTTTAGGTTGTGAAGTGTGAGTAAGTTCTAATCTGTAAATGCTGTTGTTTGCTGTACACCAGAAAGTCCTTCTGCAGCTCCAGAAACCAGCTCAGTGACAGGCGGGTGGGATCCTTAAGGAAGGAGCAGGACAAATTCTTAGTGCCATGTTCCTTTCTCTGCACAAAAAATATCTTCTAACCTCCTCCTGCTCTGAAGAGAAAACCCCGTCCTCCTGCCCTAGCTCTTCACGTTCCTTAACCATGTACCAACTCACCAGTATCCAAACACACCGAGCAAAACCACGCACCAGCAGCAGCCCCAGGGCTAGGGTGAAACCTGCGTCTTCAGTTTTTGAAGAGTGAAGCAAAGAAGAAATGAATAAAGAAATGTGAGAAAAGGAGGTTGAGGGGTCTGCTAGCAATTGAGTAAATATCTGCAAGTGCTTTTTCTCTGAGAGTCTGGCAGGTGGACATGGCATTGCCTGGGCAATCCACCTGCAGTAGAGATGCACACTGTGTTCACTCTCTAACACACCCGACGTTTCAGCAATATAAGTGGTGATACACTAAAAAAGGTTGTTTGGCTGCACTGGCTGGTCCCAGCGAGCCAGGGAAGAGGGGAACTGAGGGTTAGGCACACCTCACCAAGGATTTCTCTTTCCTGGGAGGTTTAAACTACCCAGCTCAGCTGCAGCAAGCAGCAGTGTCCCAGCAGAGCAGAGGTCTGTGCAGGCTGCAAAGCCTGTGGCTGACCATGCTCAGCACCCCGGCTGGTGTTGCAGGATTGCTCTCGGGGTGTGAGTGAGCCTGTCTAAACCAATGGCTGCTGTGGAGATGTAGGGGAATTACAAACCACCCTCTCTAGATGCAAAATCCTGCTTAATATCACACTGGTTATCTGCATGTTTGGTTGTTTTTTTTTCCCAGTGGGATGAGAAACTTTCCCAGGTGGTGGGATATAAGTATCCCCAGAAACTTGTCAGCCACAAGGGAGTGAACAAGTAGCTTCAGCAAACAGAAACGATCAGATTTCTCACACCTCCCCAGAGACATCCCAGCTATGTGCAGCAGCACTTCCCTCCACCTGCACCTTCCAGGAGCCTGCACTGCCCAGGCTGTGAGACAGAGCAAGACAAAACCCCAGCTCCAGGAAAGCAGCCTCATTTCCAGTGACCCATTTGCTCATCTTTCTTGTCAGAAGTGTCCTTAGCTTCTTTTGGGTGCTAAACCAAATCCAGCTGGATTTTCAGGGACTTGACAGTAATTGTTCCCAGGCCCTGCAGCCACTCTGGGCAGTGCAGGGAATGCTGTCTCGTGGGCCTGGGGGAGCAAGCAGGAGCAATGCGCAGATCTCCTGTGGCAATGCGCTTGACTTTCATATGCTTTGTGCCAAATTATTCATACCTTTTTCCTCAACATTACAACACCGGGGGGAAAAAAAGCAACCAAACAAAACCACAAAGGACCATGTAGCTTTAAGTCCTCCTCATCCTCCAGGGCAGGATAGGCTAGAAGGAGGATACCTCTGAGCAACGCGTGACAGTCTACAGAGGAGTTTTTCTGTCCCTGAGTTCATGGGCCAAACACATTATCTGGAAGGATGCAAAAGCTTTTACAGGCTGTCATTTTCTAGCAATTACATTTTCACACATATTTACCAAAGAACAAATATGAAAACCAATAAAAATGACAAGGAAACCAATTATATTTCTGCCTTTGACCAGCAGACCCAGATCTGGAGCCTATCACAACTGGTTGCCAGAAGGACCATAGTGTTGCTGATTATTTATTTTGAGCGGCAAGTGCCTACAAAACTGCACAACCTTTGCTCTGGAGGTAGCAGCACATGTTCTGCAAACTCTCACATCGGAATCTATTCCCTTTTCAGACTTTACATTTGGAATTTGGCTTTCTTACCAGGTTTCTACAGAAACATGCTGGTGAAGTAACTTTAACTGGTGCATTTAATCTTACCTGGTCGGGGTGGGTTGTTTTCTCCCATTCCTTGGCGCTCCCTGAAGTTCAGTATCTGTAAGACAAAATAGAAGCAAAATTCAACTGCTAATCCATTAGAAGTCAAGCCTGCTGAGAATGACACCTTTTGTTAGAACCAGCTTCCTGTACAGAATGAGTTTAATTCCAGCCTTGGTTTTTTATTTGCCTTCCCTTGAAAGTTATTGTTAGATGTTTTTCAGATAGCAAATGCAATGAAAAAAATCCAGAAAAAAAATAAGTATATAAACAGGATGGATCACTTTAAAAAGAGATTCCTTTTCAGACACTTATGTAAGAGATGAATTATAGACTGCCAAGTGCAGGAAATGCACCACTTTCTTTGTAAGGTAGTGATTAATGGAAAAGGTTTACTCACATTGCACAAACCAATGGACAGAGTTCAATATATAATTGACAATGCCAATATCTCTATTCAACATAGATATTCTATCGTTTTTCTTCAGTAATGAAACTTCCAAATGTCAGTTTGTTTCCATATGTGACTGCAAAGACATCTGCCAGCTCTGCACAAAGGGCCAGATTTCCCACTCTGTAAATCTATCTAATTCCATTGACAGCAGTAAAGTTGCATCAACTTTAAACCAGGTGATCTGCCCAAAGTATCTCTTTGGTCTCTGTGGTGTATGATGGAGATACATCTTCACAAAGATGAAGAATGGGAAGCACAGTATTTTCTGTTAGACAGAATGGATATTTTTTCTATTTCTGGCCTGTCCTATTAATTGCTGATCAGGAGCTGCAAGCAGAGGAGAATTTTGCATGTTCCAGGAGTAGCGGTGTTGAGGTGAAACATCCCCTTCAAATATCCTATGAGAAATGGAAATATTGAAGTGTGTTACTGTTATCTATGTAGAGATTTTATAAAGATGTGCTTTTTCTTTCCTCCCCAACTCCTTCAGTCCTTAAGAGAAAATTTGTCATTTAGGAATTAGCATAATCCTTAAATATAGCCATTGAATTTGAGTAGAAAACAGAGAAAAGTTCAAGACACACAAAACAGGGACATTGTGTTGTAAGAGCTTTATACTTCTGCTCGACACCCTCCATGCTCAGCGTGCTGGCTTCATACAAGCCTGGAGTAAATTGATGCTACCTGCCTCAAAGCATCGCACTGTTAAGTAGCCCAGACAAATGACAAGGACTAAAGAGATTTTTCTTCACTTGTCTTATTGTTATGTACTGTATAAATACCTTGCAAATGCTGCCGAATACCTTGGCTGGTTTGTAAGTGTTTCCACAGAGTTCAGTTCCCTAAATGCATTTTCATTGTCTAATATTTACACTGCAGGAACTGCCAAAGCCATGTTCTGACACCACTAGCAGACAACAGTGACTGTGCCTTTAGAGACCTCCTGATCTTGATCTGCTGTGTGGTGGTCAGATTAGTAGGGGAGTCACACTCCACTTTACCCCTTTAGATTTCTTTTAACTCTTCATTTTCTGGATAATATTGTTTTTAAGCGATAATTGCAAGAGCCTTGTGTGCTATTTACCTTATACTTGTGACCAGTTTGAAACTTAGCTCCATCATACATAGAAGAGATAACATTTTATTCTTTATTAATCGATCTCCTGGGCTTAGGGGTGATGACAACAACCTCAATGAAAAGTAAGCAATGAAGCCAGAATCATTGATAGCTGTTTTTTATGTAGTTTGGGTTATCCAGCCAGCACTAATTGTTATCTGTTTTAACAGAATGTGCTTTTATCAGTATTTTGACCCAGGATTTTCATCTGAGACAAAGTCAAAGTCTTGTCCTAGACAACTACTCCAAATGAGGTCACACAAAGGAATCCAGCATCTGTGCGATAGTCCAGGTCACACTGCTATTTGTGGAATGGATACTAGTACAGTCTTTGTGAGTGCATGATATATGAACTGTATGTATTTCCTTGATAAATTGTTTTTAAATATTTCCTCCTTTTTATTAATTGAAGAGGAAACTCATGCATCAATGACATTTTTATGCTGGTTTACACATAAATTATTTCCCTGTGATGTTCATTTTTATTATTATTGCCGATATTATAGCAAATGCATTTTTTTTTTTGCCTTGTAAACAAGATTTTGCTTACAGCTAAATGAAAAGAAGAGAAGTTAATCATGTTGAAATAATAGGTTTAAAAAGGTAATTCAGTAATGTTTGGCTGATGTTTAATCTTCCCCAATAGAAGCCATGCTGAGAGAAATGACAGAAATTCTGGTTTTGTAATTAAATAGTATTCATCACTGGCAGGGCAGCTGAAGGAGAGATGAAATACTGCAGTGACTGCCTACTCCTGGCAAAGCCTTCCAAGCAGGGACTTCAAGGTTTGTTAAGTGACAGTGGTGGCTGCTAACTTTGAAAATGAAGAGCAGCATCATACCTTTCAGGGTGAGAACTCGACATTGTGGGTGTCTTCACAGTGTTTCCAAGAGGTCATGAAGTTTTTTCTGAGTCCATTAGAAAAGATGCTCACCATCAGATGTGCCTGAAAACAGAACCCATCTCTCAGCACAAGAGTAGAAACAATCACCCAAGATATAGGTATGGGCCTTTCTCCCCCAAAATCTCCATGTGTCACCATAACATGGATTTCTGTAGGATAGCTCGCTAAAGAAAATGTATCTTCCTTGCTTTTGAGATGGAGAACTGAGGATTGCTGGGAGCATGCAATTGAGCATCTCCATCCTTGAAGACTGAAAGTGAGTTAATGACTTAAACATCGAGGGTCGCTAGTTGTTCAAGATCCCACAAGAAATATGTGTCAGAGCTGGATCTTGACGTCAAGTTTCCTAAATGAGCTTTCTTACAACCTCATCTCTACAGAAGAACCTTCTTTTCACACTGCTGCGCCTGCTGGAGTCCATCCTGGACTCGGAGCTACCCCTCATTCCCCTCTGTGTGAACATGACTCTGTTTTACTCTAGTCACAACAGGTTTTGTCCCAAGCACTGTGTTTCAGTGAAGAAGCTTCTACCACTTACATTGTTTGGTTTCTGAGAGCTGACAATTCCAGCAAGAGAAGTCAAGTTTTTGAAGTTGTACCATACCCTCCGGGTCTGCTGACCAGCATGCGGCAGAGCGGTGCAGAGCTATCTGATTTAGACACTACAGTCACAAAACAGCTTTCTCATTTGTAGGTTTTTTTGCCATTTAGGCACCCCTTCCCCAATTCACTTTGAACTTCTGTGAAGAGCCTACAACTGACACCTCACCTGCCAGCTTTGAGCACAGCACTGCGATTTTGTGGGGCTGCCAAAAACCTGTCAAATCCAGCGAGGGACAGAACCTGGGAGTCCAAATCCCAGAGAGACCAGGGGAAAGATCAGAAGGCTTTGAAGCTGGTCCACCTCCAAGTCCCCTGAAGTAAGTTAGCTGCACACTCTCTTTCCATGCTTGAGTAAGCGTATAGTTCCCAGCCCCTCAGAAGCACAGAAGTTTTTTTGCATTTGTCTTTAGGTCTGTTTTCTGCTTGGCAGCTGAACGGGCAATTTGCAGCTCCCCATGAAGAGCAAGCCCAGTGGGCAAATGGCATTTAGTGTGTGAGCTCTGAATGAAAGTTACATTTCCTTTTTTCCCCTCTGTAGTTTGAACCTCCAGCAAACTTCCCCCTGCAGCTCTGGAAAACATAAACAATCCCTTTGCTGTTAGAAACCAGCATGATCAAGCTTTGATTTGTGATTTTCTAGGGGAAGAACTGTATCATCCTTCAGTGAGATCTGCATGTTGGAGTCACAGAAGCAGGTCAGTCTCAAACAGCATCTAATTAGGCAGATTTCTATTGTTTGGTCAAGCAGATGTATCCCTCACTGAACATTAGATGCTGCATCATCCAGCTACAACAGCTTCTAGCTCCTTCAGAATGCAGGTATAGGAAATCTCCTTTGCATAGTGGATCATATTTTGACCCAGGCAGTAATGATCAGTAAGAAAATTAATCAAGTAGCTGTGGATGAGATACTTCAGTGTTTCAGAGAGAGCTGGGTGCCTTAACACCAGTATCACAGGTAACCGAGTCCTCTGCATGGTCCTCCTGGTAAAAAAATATAGCTGCTGTGTTGCTGTGTTATCACTTTCAAATATTTTTACTAAGTGACTTCAGCTTTCAAGTCTCGTGCACCTTTCTGGAGCTGGGGATAGTTCATACTCAGAAATCACAGCAGCTTAAGTAAGAATGATCCCTTGTGACCTATATATCTGTTATACATCTGACCAAGGTCTCACGCTATGCAACAACTTTGTTAAACAACAAGAGACCACAGTGTGTCGTGGGAAATGTAGTCTGAGCAGAGCAGGGGAGTTTAATGCATAGAAACTCCTGTTTGCCTAATACACAAATACCCCTGTTCAAATCAAATACTTTATTCCCAACCCAAATGCTTTATTATATTATATATATTTTTCTTGTTTGTTTGTTTTTTGTGAAAAGGCTGATTTTTTCTGTGGAAGAGTTTTCTGGTTTTCTATTTCATAAAAATGAAAGTTTGCTTTTCCAATCATCTCTCCTCAGAGAGTTCAATGGGACTGACTGCACAGAGCATCTGCAGTCACAGTTCTTACCTAAAACTATCAGCATCAGCCAGATAACCTCTTTGAGAATTACCTGAACTCAGTCCATAAAGGGATTTTTTTTAAAACAGAGCACTATGTCTTACTAAGTTTTTACAAGGTTATGAAGATGTTTTTACTAAGGAACATTTGCAAGTTTCAGATGGCTGGCAGATGTGTTGAAGAACATATGATTCAAATAGAAAACCTTTCTTTTTATTGCTGAAACACTAATAAGAGTGCACTTTAATATGCCTTAATGTGTTACTGCTTAATTGACAGCAGATGTTTCCTGAAGAGCGTTTTTTAAAAGACGTGCCGCACTTCAAAACAAGAAGAAATAAAGCCTTACTGTACATACAAGAGCTTCCAAAAACAACGCCTCCCCTTGCCAATAATTGTTTATAAAAACAGCATTCCAGATTATTTGAAAATCAATATTAAGTCCTGTGGAATATGTCAGAGTAAAGCTGGTGTTAGTTCAATAGAACCTCACCATAGCCAATGCTCAAGGGCTCCTTTTGCTTTGTCTCCAGTCTCTAAAGTGGGAAACATCATCTAACCCTTGATGCTTGATCAGAGAATGGGTAAAAAAAGTCATCCCAACAGGAATCCAAGTGTGCATCTCCTTGGTCAGACAGAGAAAACTTCCAGCAGAACCAACTACAGCTCTGAATATTACCTGAGGAGCCTGGAAAGTATTTTTGATGCTTACCTGTAAAATAGCCCACACTTTTGAACCTCCTCATCCCTTGTCTGCTGATGTGACCTCAGACAGGGGAGGTCAGTCCTTTGACGTGTTGATTCCACAAAGCTGGGCTACAAATGTCAAGGGACTGTCATCGATGTGAACAGGATTTCAGGGGCAGAGGAGTCTGGCTGATGTCATGGTGGTGGGTCACAGGCTGGACTGGACGATCTTGGTCCAGCCTCAGAAATTCTGTGGTTCTGTGCTTGTGTGAGGTTGTGCCTCTGGGAGCTCTGAGCTCCAGGCAGGTCCTGGACGTGGGGAGAAGGTGGTTCTGTTGCAGAAGAAAGGCCATACGTTTGGATCCACTGAACATTTTTTGCAGGCCTAATGCCTACAAAGACAGTAAATAGAAAAATAATCAGCAGCATGATGAAAACCACTAAAAATAGAAAAAAATATGGAATTTTATTATCTTCAATAAAAGACAGAGATTAACATAATCACACTATTGGTGGGTAAAGATCAGAGGAAGATCATCCTCTGTATGTACAGAATCCACCTTACCAACCTCAGGATTGCTGCTGCTGCCCTGGGAAAAAAAAAAAAAAAAAAAAAAAAAAAGAAAAGACTTGCAAAATTTACTGCACTTCTCCCCAAACCCACCCAGAAGCAGCCCCAAAACTTCCCATCCCTCCACCACGGTGTGTGCTGGGCCCTGAAGGCAGCTGTTTGATGTGTGTGTTTGTAACACACTGGGTTCCCCAAAGCATGCTGTGAGCTGCGATTTGTGGTAACAAATGACAGAATCTTTAAATGCAGCCAAGCTGTGGTCAGTGTTTATTTATTTTATTATGTAAACAACCCATCGCTTTGGGTTATTAGAGTTTAATTTTAAAAGCACTTGATCATTTAAAATGACTTGATGTTATCAGACCCTTTTTTTAAAAAAACCTTGTTAAAATACTGAGTAATTGACAGTGCTTTTTGTTATCCTGCTTATAAAATACAAATCATTAGGGCAATAAATATTATTCGTTCAGAACTGATGCGAACCAAATGTTTGCTACCTTAAAATGCCCATAAAAGTGAAGTTTTATCTTCCATCTGGCAATGCCTCTTATGCCAAAATGTTCTGAGTGGAATTGCATTAATAAGAAGACATCAAGAGAAATATGTTACTTGTATCCTTTAATATGCCTTTGTAAACTGAGATACACGTTGGACTTCTATCAATAAGCATCTCTACCTGTGGGTTTTGAGAAGGATTAATAGAGAAGAACCATTATAGGATGAAAGGACTGAGCATGCTGGGAGAAAAATGAAAATCAAACATCCACCAGTGCATACACTTCCTTCCAGGATAATATTTAGATTTTATTTTATTTTCTTAATTTAAATATATATATTTAAAAAAATAAAAATACAACTTTTAAGCCGGTTTTAGATAGCGTGCATCTGCACTGCAGTAAGACCATTTTCAAAAGTACAGCTCTCAGTGGGATATTTATTTAATTCATATTGGTTTTGGACCTCAGCCTATAATGAGAAAAGATACGGGCACATGCTAGAGACGGTGGCTACGGCTTGGACTTTTTTGAACATTAAAGAAGAAAAAGCCTTTGCATGTAGGAAGGGTTTAGTGAAAATTCAATAACTTTTGCTTCAGACACTGTGCTTCAGAGCACTAATAAAGACAAGAGACAACTGACACCGATACTGAATTCACGAGCGAGCTGCCTGCAAAATGCCAGCCCGTTCTGGCAGGCACCTCCCAGCCGTTCTCTCTTCAGATGCTTTTCACCTTTCTGTTTCATTTCATTTCAAAACCGAATTCCACCTCCCTCACATTATTCACATCTGAAGCATCCAGGGATGGCCTTTCTGGGGATGCATCTGACTCCCCATCTCCATTTCTGTGTTTGTCAGAAATGTGTTTAAGGTGCTACCTCCCCACACTGAGCTAAAACTACTGGGTGCTACCACCAGTGCTTGTGCCAAGCTGCCTTTGCAGCCCCCCAGAGCATGGCCACAGCATCCCAGCTTGCCCGTTGCATGTACACTCGGGGGTTTGCACCAGATTCTTAAGGTTTGAGTGAGTTTAAGCACAAGGGAGAAGGCAGAAGGCTTTCCCCAGGAGGCCATGGGGTCAGCAGGGTCTGTGGGCAACCTCTGGGTGAGCTGAGAGCTGCTCCATCAGTCTTGCTTCCACGTGGATCAAAATTAGAGGTGAAATGGAGAAAAGTGGTTTGGCCAGAGACTGTATATCTTTCCTTATTCTGCTATTGTGAATCTTACCCATTTTGCTGCACCTTAGGGCCTCATTCAATGACTAAAATTGATTTTTTGGTACTTCAGTGGCCATGTGTGGGAACCAGAGGTATTATTTTTTTATTGAATACAACCCTTAGAGCACTAGCTCACAAGCTCTTTTCCGTACACTATAATAAAGTAATACCAACATTTCCCAGCTCTCCGTAACTTCATTACTCTGTGTCTCTTTGGGACCCTATCATCTCTTACCCAGAGCCTTTCATGGATGGTGGGTTTCACATCTGATGCTAAGCCTGAGGAGCCCTCCCTTTTCTCTGTGTGTGCATGTGTGTGTACGACCTGACGCACACATCTCTACACTTCCTTACATACGCTGTCAGACTCTGCAGAGAAAACAGCACGTCTGTGTGCCAGTCAGAAAAATGCACTTGACTTTCGAGGAATCGTTTTCATTAAAGCAGGATCAGGACCTGCCTGCAGCCCCAGAACTGTGAATGGAAACAATTTCCCTGTGCAGGAATCTCAGCTGACGTGCAGCTGCCGAGCTCAGCGTTCCTCTCGGTTATGTTTTCCCTGAAACCATAAATAGTCCCTAAAGCCAACACAAAATTCCCCCTGCAACGTTGCACGCAAATAGCACCCTGTTGCCAGCACTAGCCGAGGTAGCCACCGAGTCTCCCGCACCCCTGGCTGACTTTGCACATCTCCCTCACGTGGGGCAGAGGGTTTCTCTTCTATGTTTGTGCAGTCCCGAGCATGACTATGCTTTGAGCTGCTGGAGCGCTCCAGCAATCCAAGCATACAGTGATAATGGAGAGCAATGGTGGGAGCACACGCTACGTGTCACTCCCCTGATATCCTTAAATGTACTTTGCTCTCTTTCCTGCTACATCCTTGAAGACTTCTGGGGTTAACAACCAGAAAACATGCTGTAAATGTCTGTCTAAAAGTTATAGTTGGAAAGATGTTAGAATTATTTAGGGCTTGATTTTCCAGCCTGCTCAGCCTTTTCTTCCCTTCCTGGTGCTGTTGAAATCAGTGGGTATTTTTTGAAAATCAAAGCTGGGTTAATGACTAAGGGATTTTTAAAGATGGAGCAGTTGAAGCAGTGATTACTGGGGCAGGAGGAAATCTCCTGCAGGTATTAGTCTTACAGGACGGCATGCCAAAGGTTACTATGGCGCTCGCGATGTGGAACGATGATGAAATACTATGGGAAAAGCAAGTCCCCCAGCTACAATGTATGCATTTGGTGGTCATGGCTATGCACCAGTTGTGATCAATGGGTGTAAAGTCAGGGTCAGGGCTGCAGCAGCCGGAGATGCTGGTGCTTTGCAATCTAGCCGGGCCCCAAGCAAGGGGCTGAGTTTCCACAATTCATTTATCATAAACCAGCAATTTGCAAATGTTAGCACTTTTCCCACACATCATGAGCCCTGATGGACTTTAATAAAAGAGAGAGAGAGAGCAGAGGAGGGGGAGAGATTGAGAGTGAGAGAAGAAAACCTACGTAATTAACTAAAGTTCTTAGAATGACTTTAATTGGGAAAATGTTACCTTTTTGGAAGTAATTGCTGTACAGGTTTTCTTTTGTTTTCCAGGTTCTCTTTTTTTTACATTGGTTTCACATCAGTTAATTAGCCAGTTGTCTCTGTTGGTGGGGTTTTGCACCTCTCTCTTTTACCCTTATGGCTGCACAAGAATGATTTTCCAGCTTGCTTGACTTAGGCGGTCATTAAAATTTGAATACCTGCATTAATTTGGTTACTTCACTGCTTTTAAGCTAAAGGCCTCTAAAGGGAATGGATAACAAAGAAGAATAAATTGTAAACAAAGCTTGAAAATGTATGAGGGAGAGTTTGCATAACCCCAGTTGTGCAGATGCTCACAGAGATGCTCACAGGAGTCACTGACAGGTCTCACCAGCCAGGTTCAAACATCTCTGAACTCTGAGGCACCCTGCTCTAGGTCTGGCCTGTCTCCAGTCTATAAATAGTTAGCTATGGATGAAAGAATTAAATCTATGGATACAAGAAGGAACAAGAGTTGACTCTTTTCTCTAATATCGATGATTACATCACTTTAACATGATTTTCAAGTCATCTTTTCTCTCTAGGCTCGTATTCTTCTACCCACAGTGGGCAATAAGAGAGGTTTTGTTGGCAGGGATAAAACATTCAGAGATGTGATTGTCAGATTTTCTCCTAGTGTTTTAGAAGGTAGTTGTTCCTCTCGTTGAGAGAAGAAATCAGAGGGCTCAGGTGGCTTTGAATTGTTTATCCTCCCTCAGGCAGCTTTGCCAGCTCCCTGTCCACATCCCTATCCCACTATCTAATGCTAATTAACAGAGCAGCATCAGCCTGTTCTGCACTTCTCAAAGATTTCTCCTCTGGTGCTTTTCTCTCTTCTTGGCTAACCTCACAGTACTTCAGCAGATTCCCCTCCTCATCTACCACGTGCTCCAAAGATCATATCTATTACAGAGAGGAGCAGCTGTCATTTGCTAACTCATAGGTGCAATGCCATTATAAACTACAAGAAACAAGGGGAAGGGGCTGGGGGAAAGCCCTTAAAATGTCACATCCATGTACTTTGTTAGTAAGAAATTTCTTCCTCTAAAAACCCTAAAGAGCCACCTTGGGCTGGTGGTGATGTTACAGCAAGCACTACCTTTAGAGCTGTGATGCCTTAAAAGCCCTCAATGGCATCGTAAATTTGTGTATCAATATTGCCCATCTTGCTCCTTGCATTATTCACCAAACTGCTCAGAAGAGTTCAGGTTTAGTCCTCTTACTGTTTCACAGGTGCTGGGCTGCATGGCCCTGACCTAGTGCAAGAAACTGAACTCTGGGATGTGTCGGTTTCCACAGCATTGAGACTGAACGGATGCTTAAAGAGAAATGCAGTTTATATTCCCACGTGTATAAACAAGAACAAAAGCAAACTCCCTGTGAAAAACTTTGCAAAAATTATATCTCCTCCAGTGTCTAATGGCTCTCCTCGACTCCTTCAAGAGCTTTGACGTTGAAAATTGGGAGGTGCCTACAGAAAAAAAGACCTGTGGTCTAGTATTAGCTAGATAAAAACATCAGAAATAATCTGTTGGTGAAGTGATATAACAGAGCTGGTTTGGTGCATGTTTATTAGGATGTTTTGGGAAGAGCTGATCCTGCTTTGGAACAGAGACACCAAGTCAAGCAGCCTCCTGAGGACCTTATGCCCCCACTCCCTTTTTCCTGTGGACTGAACTGCTTATCTCTTGACTAATGTAGGTATTCACAGCATCCAACACAAGGCAAGCAACTGTCTATACTCCATCTGTGCTCCTTTGCTCATCAACTCTACTAATTTCTACTTTGAATCACACTCTGGAAGAGCTCCGATCAGTGGACAGTGGCAACCAGGGAGAACTGATGGCCAGATTAGGACAGCAGCCCCACAAAATGACAGTGCCTTGCAGCAGCCATTAGCATTAGATGAAGTAAGGGACTTCTCTTGGTGGCCTTGGGACTGTTCTCGGTGGCCTGGTGCAGCAGAAGTAGAGACCTGCCCAGCTTGCACACCTCACTGTCCCCAGCAGACCCACCATGAAGCCTGACCAGGTTCTCACCTTTTTCACTTGCAATTTGGTCCTAGTATTATAAATCTCTGGAAAAGTCTCTTCAGGGCCCAAAATATCACACAGTTTGCTTAAACCTTCTTCCCCACAAATACAGTCGTGGGATTTTTTTTTCACTCTCTCATTTCCACACCTGCAGCACGTGTATTTCCCAGCTCACCTCTGCAGCCTGAAGGACTCAGAGCAAACCCATCCTGCAGAAATGTAATCCCTGTTGCTTGATTCCAAGAGCTACACTTAGAAAACAACCCAAATCATGGAGGCAGCAGATGAAACCTAAAAAACTGGCAACACCAGTGCTTCCCTGGAAATCCTTGAAGCTGCAAGTGCCTCACAGCCAAATCCCTCTTCCTGATTAGTGCCTGTGCTGGTAAGGATGCTCCTCTCATGGTACCATTAGCACTGTGCTGAGGCATCTTCCCCACCCCCCTTCCAGCTCAGGCAATGGCCTGAGGTGGTGCTGGATGTGAAATGAAGCCCCATCACATAGTAGCTGAGCAGTGCATATCTCTTAGTGCATTTTGTTTCCTTTAACACATTTCCTTTCTCTTTTTTTCATGACCTGCTGCCAAAATCTCTTTGCTAATGTCTCTGCCACCATCCATACCATGCAAGAAAAGTGTCTTTGTTAACACATTTAGGGCCTGCTTTTAATTTCTACAGTATTCCCTTTAATAACAATGTCTAATTAAAACATCTGTTAAAAAGTCTGTAACATTAACTTTACAGGGAGAATTTAATAGAATTATATTTGAATTGCAGCCATTTAACGGATTTCCTAATTAGGCTGTTGGGTTTTTATTTTTTTTTTAACAAAAACATTACACAAATTAAAATCAAGCCCAGTTTTTTATTATTATTATTGCAACACAGAGCATGGTCAAAAAAAAAGGCAGGCAATATGTGATGGTGTGTGAAGGGTGAAAAAAACCCAACATAGCAGCCGGTGACTGAAACGCTAAAATGCATAAAAGGAAACAAGCACGGGATGATATTTGAAAGGGGGAGGGGACCAAGAGACAAGTGGGGGAAAAAATTCTCTGGCCTTTTATTTGCAGGCTTTTTTTCAAAGGAGTCTCTGAGAGAATCTCCCCATTTATCTGTCCCCAGCCCCTACCACTGTTCTCCCCTCCCCAGATCTCACTTGTCTGGATCTTGTCTCCATCTGGGAGGAAAGAGGGGAAGGAGCCTTGAAAACAATGTTATTTATGGCAGATTTGTGTTTGCCCACATTTCAGAAGCTTGGCTAGGTTTGTTACTAGGCTGAGGTCCTCTGCAGATCTTCTAATAGTCCTTAGCTTTTTAGGTAGAGCTGTGCACCCATTGCCTAACTGACTTGCACACTGTACAGAAAAATGTAACCTGCAGAAGAAGCTGCATTGCTGGGCTTTCAAAGGCCAGATTTTTCAAATATTTAAAAAATATAAGGAACGAAGGATTGAAATTCTAGTTTAGAAGGAAAAAGGCCTTCCCATTTATAAGCAAAACCTCAACTGTTCATTTTTTCTCTTGTTCTAAACCAAAATGAAAACTAACAGGGGAAAAAAAAAAGGATGTATCTCATGAAGAAAATGTACAGTAATCATTTTTAAATCACACATTGTCACTCTTAATTTGATCACACTGGGATAAGGTATCTCTCAACTGAAACCATGCTCTTTTCAGAAAAGAGTGGTGATTTTCCTGAGATGGGGTCATTTTTGTGTTCAGATGCCAGAAAACAATACAGTTTCACTCTTCAGCATAAATATTTCATGTGGCTCTCAACAGATGCTAAAGTTAGTGCCTGTACAAACATCTTGGGTGAAATCCTGCCCTCTGAGTTGTCAGTGATAAAACTTACTGACTTCAGTAAGGCCAAAACTTCATCTTTTGTCTTTAAAGTGAACTTGAAGTTGTAGCAACCACTGGCAAGGGGAAACCCACTTCAAAGGAACGCTCTGACAGTTGGATGCTTATCTCCCACTGATCTAAACTCTAGCAATCTCTGTTTCCCAAGTTAACTTGGAAATCCCATTGAGAGCAAGTTCATCAAAATAGTTCATCTTTTGTTCTTCTAATTTCCAGCAAATCCAATGAAGAATACATCTTCCCTCAAGGAATTTTCTCTATGGCACAGGCCAGCCCCAGATAGAAAGAGCAAGTTTAGTAGAAAAATAGCAACAAAACTTTCACAACAAAGATTAAGAAATGCATTAACATTCTTCAGAGACCCATGACACTGGTGATGCCTTTGATCTCTTACTTGCTCTGCCTTACTGCATTGCTATTGTGGTTTTTGGACTCGTAATGTAAGTTACAGGCTCTCCAGGGCTTGTGGCGACCATGTGAAAGGGATTTATCTGGACTTTTCTAGCCCAAGTATCTATTCTTCAGTAGCTTTGAGGGGCTTGTCTTCAAATGATCTGTATCAGGCCTATACTTTTTCAACCCACCATTCTGCACACTGTCCCATTGCAAGGTAAGTTGAATGTAAATACCAGATCCAGAGTCCAGGTGATGGACTCCATTTCCTACAATGACACAAAGCAGCCACACAGCTCTTACAAAGTTCCTTGGAGGGCACCCCTGGCTTGGCAGAGCGGTTGGACTAGATGATCGCCAGAGGTCCCTTTCAACCCCTAGTATTCTGTGATTTTGTGATCCTCCAAAAATGCCTCTCTTTACAAAGAATGGCATTTGTAGGGTTATTTGTAGGGTCTTGCTGGCAAACACTTGTGGTCACCAGTACTCTGTGAATGCCCCATCCAAGAATGAGCCTCAGGGAGCTTTTCAGGACCAAGCTGTACACAGGAATTACCACAGGACCATGGCCAATGTGTTTTCTGTGTACTTAAAGCCTCAAGGAACAAAGTTGTTTTGGAACAAATCCCCAAGAATCTGCTTGGGTGTTGGTGGGGAGAGGACATTTTGGCAGTTTCAAATGGCATTACACATTTGTGGAGTGGAAATTACAGTTCAGTGTGTGGGCATACTTGATTGGACAATCTTTCAGTTGATGGGTTCTTCTGTTCAATTACTATTAAAATTCATCAAATGGAACAGAGTGGTTTTAATGCATGTAATTGTTGTACAAAATGCTCTGTAATTGGTCTTACAAATGAAGCTGAAGAGCAAGATCAAACTCCATTGAAAATGAATCTGTCTTTCCACTGAAGAGTTCAAGAGTCACTTCTAAAATCCATTTCACAGGGAAGTGTTTAGCCAATTCCAATTCTGGTTCGTTTTGTGTGACAGTTTTTATTTGCTTATTTTGGCCGCTCATATGCAAATGAAACTGCCAACTCTTGAACTTGGTTCCATGTGCTCCCCTCGCTCGTAAATCCAAGGTGAGGGCAGCACTGCAGGCAGGCAGCAGTGGGAAAGCTTCAAAGCCACCTCAGGTGCATGTTGGGTGATATGGGCAGTCTGGCACTAGGGTGATGCAAGGTGAGGAGCTGGCAGGTCTGTGCCACGCTGCCTCTGGTAGAGAAGCCAGTTACCAAGTCTTGCCAACCTCTACCTTGTGGGCTTTTTGTGGCTGGGATCTATTCTGAACCTGAGCAGGTGAAATGAAAGGCAATCTGAGTGAGGAGGGGAATGGGCAGAAGGTAAGAAATTCTTATGTTACTTTTGCCACCAAAGGCATCATAACCTGGAACTACACTGTTATTCAAGAAACTGGGAAAGAAAGCAGGACATTTAGAGCATCAGCCTTAGCTGGTGCTCCACAAAGAATTTGTTGACCCATGGTTCAGAGTTATCCTAAATTTTTACTAAGCAGCTTCCCTGAATAGTAAGTGCTTTCCTCAAATGCAGGATGCATGGATGCATGGATGTCAGGCCAGCAGACTTCAGTGTCACTGACCTTCCTCCCTCTGCCCCCCTTTTCCACTCTGTAAGGTCTGCTCAGTGGTTGTTACGAGTCTCATACAGTTACTGCAGGGGCTCTGTGTCCTGGCTGTGGTAGGTACTGGTGTGATGGGGTATGGAGCATCCAGAGTGCTTGGGTGCTCCTTTGGTCTCTTCAGGACCTGCCTGCACTCATAGCTAGCACTCGGTATGGGTCTGTGCCTCCTAGAAATGGCAGAAGCAAAGATTCCCCAGACATGATGGATTTAACCACTGGACAAAGTGGTTTAAACAGATTTAATGATGATTTCCATCTCTTAAAGACTCCAAACAAAAACCTCTCTCTGGCACCTCTCCAAATCCCCCTTCCCTTTTCCTCTATCCCTCACCCCAGCTGAAATCTTCCTGGTTTTCACCACCAGTTCTGGAAAACACAGCTTATTGTTCATGCTGCCTCTGTCAGGTCTTTTCTGCTTTGTCTACTCTCAAAGAATTAAAAAGAGGGCTCAGAGGGGATCACTCCTCTTTGTACAGTTAGTCGAGAGCTTTCCATGGCACCTCCTCCCATGAAATGAAATGAATGAAATGAAGAAGAGCAAACCAGAACTTAAGCTGAAAAAATAAAAAAATAAAAAAATAAAGCTACGTGTTACTGTCCCAAACCCATTTAAAAGACACAAATCCTTCTCTGTGTTCCTGATTTGTTACCAGAGCATGCTACTCAGGCACAGACACACAGACTCTGTCATCATTAATCTGCTGAGGGCGTGTGTGAAAGAAGTTCAGTTCAGCAGCTCCCGAGGGATAAGAGGAATTGTGCAAAAGCACGGTGTGCGTGTGTGCATTCCCCTACAAGCAGGTAGGCTACGGTAAAACCACCGACTCTAATTAAACTGCAAGGGTAAATAAAAAAAAAGTAGAATTTCAGATTACATCCCACAAAATTAAGAAAAGGTCATGGACAAGACTATTTTTTAAAACCTACCAGCTCTGCTTATTAAAAGAGATTGCTTTGTACGCACTCAGCACTAATTGGATTGCAGGTTATTTTGTATTTAGGTGGGGGTGGGCAAAAGGAGGGAATAGAATAGAATAGAGGAGGGTGAAAACCACTCGTAATGGCATCAGATTTGTCCTAAAACAGTCTGTTAGTCAGCATCCTGACCTTTTCTTCCCCACACAAAACCAGAACAAAACACCTTGATTTTCTGTTTGGATTTTTGTTGCGCATAAGCAATTCCAGTGTTGTCTCATCCCCTGGTGCTGTTTCTGGGCTGTGTTTGTGTGCGTGTGTGCACGTACAGCCAGGAAATGTCTGGGGGGCTGCAGGAAAGGCCTTAATTGCAATTAAATCTAGGAGCTTCACCTTCCTGCACACACGTGTATTCTTGCTTATGTAGACTGAGGTGTTCAGGTCTGTGTTTTAAGTCATCCCATGAAACCACAAACAAAACGAAGGAGTTGGGGTGCCAAGAACCAGCAATTTAAATTTTTCTCTATTTTAAAGGCAGCAGGGCAGAGATTTTTGTTGAAGGGCACATCTGGGAATGTTGGGAGGCTTGGGTGGTGTGGCCAGAGCCAATGCCAATGGGTACCTATGACTCTTCTTTCCTCCCTGACTGGAAGGAGAAACAGAAAAGAGGAGCAAAACTCAGTGGAGCAGCGCAGGAAGGTGTTTCTGCTTGTGCCTCACCTACCTTTAATTCGTTGGATATGGCAGCAGAGCAGAAAGTGGGGCCCTCGGGGCCACGGCTGCTTTTATCTTTGCCGAGCTCCCCCCCACCCCCGGTATTTTGTGCGGCTCAGCACTGGGTGTCAGCGGGTTTGATGAGAGACACCCACACACCCTTATTGTCAAATAACGGCATCCTTTCATCTCCTCTGCCGAAGGATGGCCTTCCCTGTGTCCACTTTGTCTTCAGCAGAGGGTTTCCTTGTCTCTCTTCCCTCCCCCTCAGCTTCCTCAAGCTGGGAAATACAAAAAAAAAACCCACCCAAAGCCTTAACAGCTGAGGGTGGGTGTAGAAAAGAGCTGGCAGGAAAAGACAGAGTTAATCATTAGTGGGGATGACCAGAGCTTGGAGCTGAATGGTCCCCTGTCCCCTCACTGGCTGGGTGCCACTAAAAACTCTCCTTTTGGGGGAAAAACCTGCCTAGAAAGGGCAGGATTCCTCATCAGCGTGGCTGCATGTGCTGAGCTGAGCTGAGCTGAGCTGAGCTGAGCTGAGCTGAGCTGAGCTGAGCTGAGCTGAGCTGAGCTGAGCTGAGCTGCTGGAGAAGCTGGGGTGGACTGAGGTCCATGGAGGGACCTGCTGGCACATTGTCCTGCCCTGCTGACGTGGGGTTGGGGTTCCCCCAGTCCTCCTCAGCAGTGAAAAAGCTGCCAGCAATTTTCTACCTGCAAAACTTGATGCTGGTGGTGCTTACACAGGTCGTAAACTCATTACAGGGAGAATAGTTTTTTCAATTGCACAAATGAATGATAAGTGAGTTGATAGCCAGGGCTGGGAACTAGGACATAGGAAAAGTCCTGGAAAATGTGGAGTTTTGACAAGAAAATTTGCAGACTAAAGCAGTGAAGATTTTTTTTCTCCTGAAAAAATTACATTATTTTGTTTATTTTCAGGCAAAAGCATTCCATATTTTGGTGAGGAAAAGCATGTATCTGTGGCAAGGGAGCCATGTCATGAAAGGTATAGTTTAACTAAAATCCAATTTTCTGTTGATACAACATTTTGATTGCAATTTTTAGGTTGCACTAGTTATTTCTTCTAGTTCATTAAGTCATGGGTTTCTTTGTAGTTTGTAATACTACTTATTCATTAATTAAAATTATCCCTATTTTTCTCCAGCAATTAACTTTTGATAAGAAAAATCTGAAGATTTCTAATCCTCTCCCTGAATCAGCACCCAGAGAGCTCTTTCAGTCAGGCAGCATCACTTATTTTCTGTTTCTCGTGTAACTAAACAGCAAACAGAGAATTGCTTTTGCTGGAACTCGCAAGGTTATTGCAGTTTACTGCATGCAGATTCATAACAGAAATGTTGGTAAAACAAATGAGAAGATGATTAGATCTCTTTGGATCAAAATGCACCTTCCAAAACAAAAATAACTGATCAATTTGAGTCTATTTTAATGAAAATAACAACAAAAGGAGGCAGATTAAAGTCTTTATCAGGGACTTTGGGGGAAAATGGGGATTGCTAGAAACAGTTTCTAAGATCGATTGACTTGAGTAATACTCTTGGGCACAGAGAACATAGACAGGTAATGCCTGAAAAGAATAAATCAAATATCTTATGGCATTTTAGGGATTTTTTCCTTTCCTAGACACTGCTTTTAGTTTGCAGAAATCTGAACAATTCCAGGCAAGCAGAGAATAGCCTGTTCATTTCCCGCCCCGTGATGAATAGTTGCATGTTAGCCTGTTCATTTAATGACAGCTATATAGAGTGTGTATAATAAATCAGACTCCAGGACACAAATGCCTTCTGTTTACCTTTGAAATGCTACTTTTTTGTTGTTGTTTTCCCCTGAGAACCGTGATTGTAGCAAAAGTCTGATGTATCCACCTACATACACAGGGATCTGAACAACTAATTAGCTGAAGGGTTTGGTTCAGTAAGGTCCCCAATCCTCCCAGAACTGCCTGGTGCCCCGAGACCCCAGTGCCTCACAGGATCAAAGTCTGCACAGGCAAGGGAAAATGAACTCAGCCCACTGCATGCAGCTCAAGGGGAATCTCAGTCTGAGCTTTGCGTGAAAAGCCTCATTTTAATCAGAGATCTCAGTCAATTAGTTTGATTATTGCATTATAAACACTTGTCAACTTTTATAATATGTGCCTTTGAAATACGATGCCTGAACTCGTTAGCCCTGAAATAGCACATTTTTAACCTGAAGTACACTATCACTTCTCTGCACGGTGATTAACCAATTAGAGTTTCTATATATATATTGCTCTACTTATATATGCTGCTATTCTTTGTCGGATTAATATATCATGTTTATAAAATACTGGAAGTGTTTCACTTCTAAGAAACAGCAGAGATTGCTTTCCAGTGGAAATATTAGCAATTTTATCTGGGCTGGACAATGCAACTTTCAAGACAATCTCTTCTATTCTAAGTTAACCTGCTCCTTCCCTGATAGCTGGTATAGCACTAAGGAGATGATCTGATGTCCCACCTTCAGGATGAGAAATTCAGGAGCTGCATTCCTGCTCTAGTTCAGCCCCCAAAGTATTGTTCTTGAGGGAAGAAAAGGGGCAAATTCTATCTTTTTCTTTATTTTGGGAAAACTTTTCATGCCAAGAGATATGGTAAAAAGTATTGCAACTTGCTGAAAGACATACAGATTATGTACATTTTTATAGCCGTGAAGTCACTCAAATGGCTTTGTCTCCATTTCATTGTTTGGCATAGATCACTTATTGTGCATATGTTTTCAGATGGAAATGCTGAATTAGACTATGGTAAAATGGATAATGCAGCCCTAATGCTAGCATGAGCTAATAAGAAAAAAGCAATGAATCTACTGCTGCAGATTGAAATACATGCATTTCATATTATTACTCAAGGCTTGTCTCTCAGATTAGATGATTGCATAACCTTAATATTATAAATCTTGCATGATGTGAATTGTTCAGCTGTAACCATAATCAGTTTTTACTAAGGTGGCATTTCTGTTGTCTTGTTAAACACAAACATTATATATGCGCCAGTCATAATTTTATAACAGTTGCTTTTAGCAGGAGATGGCTTTGTCTGTCAGGAGATGCAGTTTAGCACAGATAGGCAGTGCAAGTGCTTAAGCTGCTCATAATGTCACTATTTGCTTCAGAAAATATCGCTTTGTAGATCCTTTAATTTTCTGAATATAGATGTCTCTTCAGAAGAAATGGAAAAACTTGTAAGCTTTTAGACAGAACTCTCTAAAAGCTGCTTTTCAGATCTTCCGAGAACCGAGTTTATTTAATCAAGTGAAAATGGCCATATACTCCAAAGAAATTGCAGCACATCGTGGACCTTCTCAAGTGCCACCGCTCAGCTCCGAGCTCCCACTTATTTCAACCCAATTTTCCATAGAGGAAATGTGGCCAGGCTCCCCATCTGTAAATCACCAGAGACGCAGCTTTATGGCGTACGTGCACCACCGGCAGTGTTTAAGGGTTTAAGACCCACCGTATAAACCTCAGCAAGGTTCCCTTCTCCCATCAATTCACCAGGGATTTGTGCAGTTAAAGCTCACAACCAGGTGATAAATTTCAAGGCGTATCACGGGAGGAAGGGGACCTGACGGGTGCAAATATGCTGCTACACCATCCTTTGTGCAGACCTCAGGGATTATTTAGTCCAACTTATCTCCTTCATGAATTTATTGGCTTCATCAAATGCTCTTTAGTAAAAGAAAAAACAGCAAAATCCCTGCCTTGTTCAGGTAACGGACCCTCTCCCGTTTTTCCTGTAGATATTGTGTTGAGATAGTCCTTAACAAGAGGAGCATGTTGAGGAGAGAAGGGCAACACCAGCTTTTCCACATGCTGTCACGTGTAGGAAGCCCAGAGACTGCACAGTCAGGGAAACAGCAGCATAAAACAAGAACTAGCTCACTTCTCTGGCTCTACAATAAATCTAATCAAGGGAGATTTCTTACTGGTTTTAATGGCAAGCAGAACTGGCCCTATACTGAATAATTTTATGCTCAAAATTACATCTTAGGTTAAATATAGAAACTAAGTTCAAAGAACTTCTCTCAGGAAGCCTGTGGATGTGATTTGCTTGTAGAAGATAGAAAACAACCAGTTGCAGTGGACTGTTCTTTGGAGAATAAGAGTCTTTTCTGTTTCCAGTGTGTTAAGCATCCCTGCAACAGCTCCTGGCCCATTTGTTGATGTGGAAAGCACAATATTTTCAGAGGTGGGCATCCTCTGGTGAGAGGTAAAGGTAAGGGGGAAATATCAGGAGTACAAGATTTGACTGCTTAGTGCTCCTGCAGATCAGCCTGAGATGGGAAGAAGTCATCCCCAGTGCTCCCTGACCACTCACAGCCCAACATGAGACAGTGCCAATAAAATTTCACACATACCAAATACTCACAAGCAGCTGCCAAACCACACAGGAGAATCAGTTATTTTCCAGGCAGCTGCCTGCTCTCTGCCTGTATCTGCTGCTACAGTAGGACTTGAAGAAGCTTTTTGAAGAGTTATTAGGAAAGGTCCAGAAAGGGACCTGCAGCAGCCTTCTGCTCCCAAGCCCTCTAAAGCACACCCAGGTCTTAATGGGCATCTGAGAGTTTTACTGAACATGACTCCGTGAAACCACGAGAGGGATGGCTTGGATGGCAACTCACCCTGCTATAAACCTCACCCAGCAGCTACTCACAATGCTCTGATGGCTCCTTTGCTGTGCTGAAACTGACTGACACTGGAGAGAGTTTCTCACACTGTTGGGAGGGAAAAATAGTTTTTAATATCAGTTTTAAAAAAAAAGAATGTATGGCACCTATAAACTGTTAAACTTCACTTTATTGATCATAAATCTGTGTTTTGCTCAATGCAAAAGTTTTTCATCTTCCACGGAAAAATGCTGAAACAGCTACAAATGTCAAAACCACAAAGTTTTCTCTCCTGGACAATTTATATGGAAGTTATTAGATTTTTTTTGTTGTTGTTTAAAAGTACTCTTACCACGCTGCGCTCGCCCACCGGGTTAGGAGAAATTGCCTTTCATTGCCAAGCTTTGTTCCTGCCCTTCTCTAATGGGTAGAGACCTGAAAAATAAAGAAAAGGTGTTAAACTCTTCTACACAGCACTAGGGCTAGAAGCGCTGAATTGGGTAAGAAATGCAAGCAATGGAAATAAGACCTCAACAGTATCAGAGAAGGAGATTCTCCTTCGGAAAGCCGCTGCTGAAGTAGGGCACGGACAGCAGAAGTGCTGCAGAGCTGAGCAAGAGGCTTACAACAGAGACACCTCGCATCGAGATTTACCCCAAGGTCCACCCCCAAATACGATGGCTGCTGTCACTGTGGGATGCCCAGGCCAGGTCTGTGGGGACATTTCTGGAAGTTAATGTGGCCCTGGGGTGTGTTGCCCTGCTCTGTGACCACAGGCATGGCCCCATCTATGTCCCAGCCTCTCTGTCTGCAAGTGGGGCGAAGCACCTTGGAACCAAGAGATTAACAGCCCTGTCTTGGTATTAATGATCTGCAAAACCTGCAAAGGTGCAGAGCGGGGCAAGGAAATCTTGATTTATTAATGGCAAAGCAGAAACCTGGATGGAAAAAGCGGAGTGTGCCAGAGCAGCCGAGGGTGGTATCGAGACAGGGAGATTTACCCTGTTGTCGCATGCATTTAAAATGGGTCATTTTAGCTAAGGCAGTTGTGTGTTAGCACATTGAATATATTTGGTCTCCTGAGACATTTTTTTTAATATCAAAGCCCTTTCAGGGAGAGGAATAGTAGGAGAAAGGATTTTTTTTCTTTTACATCCAGCTGTCCAAATTACAAGAATTGTGCTTTTCCCTCGCAACCCAGAAGCCCGTTTTTTTTTTTTGCTTGTTCTCCATCGTGTGGCACAACAGGTCTCTGTGTTCTCCTACGGTGGTCAGCATCTCCATAGAGATAATGGACTGGATCATCACCTGGATGCAATGTTCCTCTTTGGTCATAAATCATGATGGGAATACAGTAAACAAGAGCCGTGAAATATGAACCCAGATAAATAAAGGAAGGGAAGGACTGTGAATTGTCTGGGGAAATCTGTGCAAAGAAAGGGAGGAGGAGAGACTTTCATTGTCAGAGGAACCACGACAAATATACATCCTGATTTTAAAGTTAAACTGTTACTATAATCATTTAAGGTTGGCCTTCTCCTGTGTCTCACAGGATGAGGCTTTGTTCTCCTTTCCGCTAATTTCATCTGCTTTCTGTTCCTCTTGGGCTTTGCTTTTATTTCTGTGCTTTTCCCACTTCTAGTAATTCTATCTACAAATACTCTTGTTATTTCATCATCCCTCCCAGCACACACCATCTCCAGCTTTCGGATGGTTTATTTTTCCTTTGCTTCTGTTCTGCTAAATTCAGATAATTCTTGGTACCAACCTGAGAACTCTAAACAGCTCCTACAGGAAAAAGGTCAGGTCACGCAAGTTATGGGCTTCATCTCTCGTCCACCTTCAAAAGCTGGGGTCTAAGTATGTCTGCATGTTTAATTACACTTGGAATGTTAAATCATGCTTCACAACTGCCCAGCCCTCACCAGTATGACCAACTCTACAGGTTTAGAGACTTGATGAAGGACACAATTTATCAGACTGTCTTATTAGGAGGAAAAGTCAAAAGGAGAGGAAAAAAAAAAAGATGTTGAATTTTATTTTTTAAATAACTAGTCATGAAGTTTTGGATGGGAAACCTTAATGCTAAAATTTTGCTTAATCTTGTAGATGGAATTCTACCATTTAAGTTTATTGGAATGGGGGTGAGGGAGAGGAATCTGTCACTGGTTTGTTTTACACCAATAACTGGAGCAAATATATATGTCCATTCCATTGTGGAAACACCTCTGTTTTCCTCAGCATCACTGCAGACATAACAGGTAGTCTAAAATATCCTGGGATTTATAATTTGAGCACAGTTATTTTATATATGTCAAAAGCAGTGGCTGATCTTGCTGTCCTGAGGCTACTTCCATGTGACAACTAAACCACTAAGCACTTCTTCACCAAACCGCCGGCTGCCACAGTTAATTCCCTAGCCCCTGGGATCCAATACTTGGTGTTTCACAGACCTGAAGGACCCTATTTAAAAAATCTTAGTCGTACTGAAACAGATATGAGACAATTTTTAACAATGTATTTTATACTCCCTATAGGACTGTAATTACACGTTCACAGAGATACTAATGTTTAGGACTTGACAAACTCCCACTTTCAGTGGTTTGTTGAATGGTCAGTTCGGTTTCCTCCTAATGAAGTAAAGCATCTACAAGGCTTTTTAACCTGGGTGTGATTTTATTTTCTAAAATAACCCACAGCTATCTGTTTGGTGATATGTGCATATTAGAAGACAGGATAAAACGAACAGACTGTGGGCTTTGATTTGAACCATATTTAAGTGGTACAGGTAGAACTGTGTTTCTTTTGGATCAGCTGCTTTGCTTCAGCTTTGCAGTGCAGTTCATAAACACTGCAGTCTCCTTTTTCAGAGCTTATAAACTTACCAGAAATAAAAGGAACTAAGGAGTCTGACAACCGAGCAAAGCTTATAAATGCCACTGAAAGCCTTTGGGGCCCTGGCTCCTGGGGAGGATATCAGAGCCCTTGCAGGGTTTATAAATTCGGCTTATTTACTGGCAGGTTTCTCTCCTGACCATAAAAACTGTAGGTCAAAAAGTATTGCTAGATGGGGAACATGAAGCCTAGCTTTCATTTAACTCCAACTTCTTCTTCAAGCCCGTGTAGCTCACCAGTAGAGCTGTGGTATATAGTGCCAAATGTCACATGGAGACTGTCATGTGTATCTGCAGCTCCTGACTTGATGTAGGATGATCCCCTGGAGAAGTTACCTTCTGGCTCCTGTTCAGGTGCCGTTTGCGTCTCTCATCACACTTCACAATCTGGAGAGCACTGCCAGTTAGCTCAGATGGGTTCAATATTTTAGAAGCACATAAGTCAGTTGAGCTGTTTCTCTGCAGGGGACAAACAGGACCAGCCCTCGGGGCTGTGTTCCTGCTCATATTGTGTCCCCCACTGCCTGGCCTGGCTCCCAGCCCCCCAAGGTGTGAATCAAAACTGCAGTTTGCTTCCCCTCCTCAAACCATTTCCATCTCAACCTCAAGGAATTTGAGCTAATGAATAGACTGATTTGTTCGCAGGAACCCACCAAGCCCTTCACCAATTTCATGCTCCTAAGCGTTGTTGTAGGCAGGCATCCACCTGGCAGGAGGAGCAGGAAGTACCATGATTACATTTGGTTTCTTCTAAGCATCCTGGTTCCAGCTCCATTCCACCCCACCCGCCACCTGACAAGCTGCTGTAATGGATAGGCAGTGGCCTTCAGTGGAGGGGCTACATTTAAAACTTCCCTATGCTTCTCTTGTCAAAGTTAAAAGCTTTTCACATCTGTGTTAATGTTTTTTCTTTTTTTTTTGTTGTTTTTTTTCCCCTCTCCTGTCTGCTGGCACCAATGACAAATACTACATCTTCCATTGAGTAACAGTATATTGAATGGCTGGCAGAGGCAGAATACGGCACCTGTAATTTATCTCCAGGAGTTTGGGTTGGATGACACTGCTGGGAACAGACGGGGGCTCTGAGCTGTCACCTGATTACTAATTCTAGGATTTCTCCTCTGAGAGTGAGAAGGAGTGAGCTAGGATGAAGGGTACAAAAAGCAAATCAATAAACAGGTTAGTGTTTGCATCATTATTAACACTCGGGCTGTCAACACACCCATTGAAACTATCGCTCAGGGCAGCTTCAGATTTAATGGTCAGTGTAACAGATTTACTGTAAATGTTAGCTAAGGCAGAGCGGGAGGGGGGATCTCATTGACAAATAACAGAGATTTCAGTGGGATGCATGAAACCGTTTATGTGTGTGCATAAATAACGGCGGATCACGGGTGGCTTTCCGCAGTCTTTCTTCCTGTGGGGCTGCTGTGTGTCCCTCTGGGCTCCCCTTCCCTCCCCAGAGCCCCTGCCTCCCTCCCCTCGCAGGCACATCAATTAAATCACCGAGGAAGCTTTGATCTTGGGAACCTGTCACAAGCCCCTTAATAGCCTGGAGAAGGGAGGGAAGGGTGATGCTGCCATCTTCACACCGAATTAGCCTGTGACAGGAAAAAGCAGCAAATGAAGTTGGGTTTTATTGTCTTTACCCAGCTGATGGGCTCCTGTCATTTTCCCTTCTCCGTGGACAAAGTCATCTTTGCAGAGGTTTCTTTGGAAAACTGTTGGCACTGCCCCTTCCCTGGTGATCTGTCCTCACGCTTTCCACAAGTAACACACAGCCAAGCAGCTCTGAGCAATATAAATGAATGCGCGATCAAGTGTCTCTGCTTAAATTACTGATGAAATGATAAATCTGTTGCAGAGTAAATTGGCTGAAGATGAATCTCTCCGAGTCCTATTGGTGTTGCCACTTTTTCAAATGAAAACACTCATAAAGAAATTAAACCGCTTAAAATGAAAAGCACCTACATTCAAGTAGCTTTTGCTGTGGAGGGTTTCCCAGATTGCACCATCATCTCAAACAGATCCTTCTTCAGGAACACTCTGCTGCTTTAGTTGCCTGGTTGAAAAGGTTCCCGCATGCCCATTTGTAACAGTGCATCAATCCCCCGGTGACTCTTTTCACTCACTGCTGCTGCCAGGAGAAGAAGGGACCTGAAGAGCGAAGCCTCAAAGTGTCGGGACGTACCAGCCACGTGCAGCTCTCTCTGACTCCAGGGCTGCTCACCACCTCAGAGATTTGAGGCTAGTGGCTAAATATAAAATGCTGGAGGTCATTGTTTTGATATTCCCAAACTGCCTCTTCATCTCCTGTCCTCCAGGCAGACTCTGCAGGAATTGCCTTGCTCAGGGCAACCTCAGAAAGTGTGGTTTTGTACAACAGATTATATCTCCTGTGCTACAGGATCAAAGAGCCCTTGCTGGCAGTCCCCATCCTGGTTCAACTCTGCCTTTGGAACATGGACTCAGGACAGGATCAAAGATGCTTGAAAGCTCCTAACCATATCCTAAAAATAACCCAGTAAAGCTATCTCAAATGCTTGTCATAGAAATCTTAAATTCAGAGCAGCTACAGAGAGATGCAGCAGAAACTCAGGGCAGAGTCTGAGATCATTTGAGAAGCCTGTCTCTGCAGGCCGTGGACTGGTCAGTAGGTCCCAAGGAAGGCATGAGGTTGGTCACTCAGCAGCTATCTTAGGAACACAAGAGGCAACAATTGCCTCTCTTTCTCTTGCTCTGGACTGTCCCAGCTGCACAGGACAACTCAAGATGCTTTTTCTGCTTGTCTGCCTACAGCAATGTTGATAAGAACTATTGTTAGCGTGACCACTTTTTGAACGCACAATTTGGTGGGGACAGGCTTCTCTCAGCTCTTAGTTTCATTATAAACAAGCCCAAGATGAAACCCACGTAGATCACAGCAGAGCTTCCTGAATGTCCTTTCTGACAGGCAACGTCCCGTGACAGGGGCAGAGGATTAACCCATTAGCACCAGCATCTACTGGTTCCTGGACAAGCCACACATCACCTGAAAATGTCTTTTACTTTTTGTGGCTTGCATTATTTGTTAGGACCCTAAGCCTTTCCCAAACCCAGTATGAATGGGGAGGAACCACAGGCTTGCTGGGACATGGGGGATGCAGGCAAGATTGTCTGGTGTTACAGTTTGCAGGTGCAAGTATTAAAACCCTCTAACACCTGTCTCAGTCCCCCCCAATGTCGATTTCTGTTCACATTACTTGATTGTGCAGTGTCACATTGTGGTTCAGCCCCAGATCTCTGTAGCAGAGCTGATACCCTATCTCTGCCCATACTGGTAAACCCACTGCATGGGGCACCTCAGATGGACATCCCAGAAGTGCCTCTGGGTTAACCTGGGGCTACGTCCTCCACTCAAACCCCACTGCCAATGCTGAGCTCCTCTCCAGAGAGCAAGTCAACTTGGTACCATGAAGATGTCAGCTCAGTCTCCCAGGCTTCATGAGACATGCAACATCAGAAGCTCAAAAAACCCAAACCCAATGCAGCAGCTGCAAACCCAGAATTAGTATGTTCAGGCTTGAGTCTGATTTCTAAGGGGCTAGTAGCAAAGGAAAGCTCTGGCTCTGGAGCCTCTCTGTGGAGTCGAGCTCTAATGCCTCTAGAATAGAGCAGCCCTGTGAAATCAGAGAGCTGCTTGCTTGCTTTCATCTGCATACTATTGACTAAAAGAACAAACCTCCCTTGCAAGCCTTAATTGGAGCAAGTGGCATCTGACGATTTTTGTTTGAACTGTAAAAGAAGACTCCTCCCTGGTGGGAGATGTTCAGCAATCAAACTGAAGAGGAAAAAAAGACAAGCCCAATCCCTCGCAGCACACAGCTTGGCTGTGCAGTAGATAACCCAGCGGAGAGCAACCCGGGAGCTGCTGAGGTGTTTGGACAAGGTGACCTCGCAGCGAGCACATTAGCTGTATTATCGGCCGGTAAACAGTCTCACCGCTTTACGTATCTGCATGGCCCACATATTGAAGGAGAAGATTAGCTTGATTATCAATAGGGGAATGAGCCAAACAATTACTTTCATTATTGAATATCCAATTAATTATTCAGGAGGCAAATCAATTATTCATATCTCATTTAAACTGGGTGGGGGGAGAAGCATTGCCACTTGGCAGAGCTGTTCACAGCCACTCCAGATACAGCAACATTTCTGCTGCGACAGGGAGGAATCGTGTCAGGAGCAAAAGCCATCCCCAGAATGATTTTCCCCAGGCCACACAGATATCCAGCCACACACATTCGATGGCCAGGGCCAATTCTAGAGAACTGTGACAGTTTGGGGGTCCCTGCAGGGTCACCTCAGCCGTGATTATTGCTATGTTTTTAATATGACACAAAGACCCTTCCAGGTCAGCACCAACAGGAGTTCAGAAGTCCATGGGAGTTAAGCACGTCCCATGGGATCACTGAGGCATTAAGGACTTGGAGGTATTTTAATTCTTTCACATAAAACCAAAAAGCTCTCATGCAGATAGCAAGAGGGATTTCCTGGAGAAGAGCAGACTCTTAACTGTTTTTCAAAGCCTGATAGCATCATACATAGATTTTACCAGCAAAATGTCTGTCTTCCTTCCTTCATTTAAATAACGGAAAATAGACTAGATAAGGAAGAATTGTTTTACAGTGAGAGTGGTGAGAGCCTGGCCCAGGTTGCCCAGAGAGGTGGTCGATGTCCCATCCCTGGAACCATTCCAGGTCAGGTTGGACGGGGCTCTGAGCAACCTGCTCTGGTTGCAGATGTCCCTGCTCTCTGCAGGGGGGTTGGACTGGATGAACTTTGAACACCCCTTCCAAGCCAACCCATTCTGGGATTCTATGATCAACTTAAAAACAAGCAAACGAACAAAAACCAACAACGACAAAACCCAACCCAAAACCATTTTGCCCACACTTTGGTTGCTTTTGCTGTGCTTTCTTTGGAGGCTATGCACAGAGTCACACACAGCCTAGTCTGTATCCGGACAGCATCATCCCAGTGCTGTGGTGCCCAGTACAACTATGTACCCTTTGCCACGGCCACACATTGTGCTCCCATCCAAAGCACCAACAAGCAACAGATCGCTGGATTCAGAGCACCCAACGGCTGCACTGTAGAGCAGAGGGTAAGTACGAGAGAAGGGGGATAAAGACACAAGGCGGGGAACAGCCACTGAGAGAACAGATCCAGAAATATAACCAGGGTGCAAATGATATGGAAAGGCCAAGGTCTGAAAACGCTGTTTTTCTGTAAAACTACCCATGCAGGCAGTGACAGCTGGCTGCAACTGTTTGAAAAGCAGGGAAACAGAAGGAATCACAACTCGTGTGTGTGTTTGTGTGTGTGTGTGTGTTCAAGACAAATGGGTCCCTGGGACATTCAGTGTCTGGGAATGCTCCTTTCCTCCTTGCTCTCTCACACAGTCACTTGTCCTCCCCGTGGCCAAGGCTCAGCCCTCCAGTAATCTCAGTCTTATTTATATTTTTTTCTTTGCACAAGCAGAAGCGATACCGTATTAGAAACAAACTGTCAGTTACCAAACAATCAAGTCCTCCATTTGTTTGTTAGATTGGCTCTCAAATAGTCCGATTAATTATAACATCACTAATTATTAAGATACACTGGTAGTCATCTCCGGTTTCAGAGAGAAGGAGAAAGTCTTTCCTTCTGCTTTTACTGTCACACTAGCAGCCTTACCCAATAGGGTGATTTATCTCTGTCAAGCCAGTAAAATGATAATGCCAATTAAATCACACAAGTAATTGCTGTTGGGGTCCCCACGGATTTTCCCCAGCAGAGTCAGGTGGAATACGAATGCAGGCTGGTGGGGAGGGCTGGATCCTGCGGCAGGGAGCCCTGCTCCACTCTCTGCCTGCACTAGTCCCTGTCCCCCTTTGATCATTATGGTGGGGACCCCAGGGAAATGCTCTCCAGCTCTTGCTCACAGGATCCTCAGTGTTCTCAACAGCCCCAGCTTTTCACAGCCAGCAGTGGGTAAGGTTGCTCAGTCTTAACTAGGGATGCCACTGAAAACCCATGGCATGAAGAATCACAGAATCACAGAATAGTTATAGTTGGAAAGGACCTTTAAGATTATGAAGTCCAACCATCCCAGCACTGCCAGGTCACCACTAAACCATGTCCCTCAGCACCACAGTTCTTCAATCCTTCTTTTTTTTAACTCTGAGACCAGAAATGCATCTGAATGTGCAGTCAGAGCTAGTGTTGCAGGCCTCCCTGTACACATAAGACTGTAAAAAATAAAGATACATGTACAACACACAGATACATGCAGCCTGGTCCGGAGAGGCTTGAGGAACCACACACACAGAACAGTGGTTGTGATCGCCACAGCTGCTGCAAAAGAGGGGGGATGACCCCATCTCCTGCCCTGTGCTTTCTGCTTATTGTAATGAATCGATGTCTCTGCATCTGGGTAAAGCCCACCTAAAAAGAACGGTGTGATCTAACCCAATCTCACTTCTCATTCAATTAAAGCCTGTGAAAGCAGGCATGTAACCTTGTTAATATCACGTTTATTAGAGGGAAGGGGGACAGAAAATTAAGATATACTTCATGTTGTTGCTAATTAGAAAAATTGAGACTTTGCACCTGTGCAAGGCAGAGCAACATGTGGCATTAACAGATGTGAACTCATTACACAGCTGCATCGACGGAAATTGTGCCACCACAGCGACAAAAATCTCAAAATCAGATTTCTCCCAGTGCCTCAGCTTCCCATTGCCTTCTCCTTTTTTCCTCTAGAAAAGCTTGTTCTGGGGTTGTTGCTTTTTTGGTTTGGTTTTGGTTTTTTTTTACTGTTTTATGTTAGGGAGCAGAGAGAAAGAGGGGGATTTTCTTTTTTTGTAAAGATATGCTGAACTCCCCTGGACAACTCAGAGCAGAAAGAAGCCAGTCTGCAGCATGACAGCACGACCACTGCCTCCTGCTAAAACACAGGCAAAAGGTGCTACATGGCTGGAATAAATTCATCCTGCCTACCCCCAGCTACAGTGCTTTCTGCAGGGGCCAGGCAGGGAGGGCTGCAGGCAGCCTCTTCCCCAGGGCTTTCCAGACACCGCTTCTCTGCCAAGCAGAGGGAAGAGGGAGTAATACCTTAAATGAGGTGTCACTGAAAAAGCACTTCAAATCCTGCCCTTCATCCCCATGGGAGCTCTCTAACATCACCAGACCACTTGTCATCAATAGTAAAGAGCAGCCAAATAGCATAGAAATAGATGGCTTTTTTATAATTTCCTCTGGATGTTCTGATTAACTTTTTGCCTGAGATAGTGGAAGCCAGTTCCTGGGGGCTGGTGTGGAGCCTCTGGGAAGAAAGCAGAGGTCAGACTTGGGATCCCTCCATTATAGAGTTACCAGGAGATGATTTGCTCTCTGGCACAATTGAAAGCAGCCCAGCAAAGCAGGCTGCCTAAAAATTGCATCAACTTTGCTGAGGGCTTGTTTCATTCATGCCTTATTCAGCTCTGGAGACTCTCAGCTGTTTTTCTGTGTAGTGAAAAAAAAAAATTAAAAAATCACAGTGTTATCAAGAGTCATCTTTGCAGCATGCTAACTGATTTGGGGATGCATGGGCAGGGTATCAGGGTAAGGGGGCTGTAAGCCCCTTCCCAAGTAGCTGGGCACTGGATGCAAATAAGACATAGCCTAGACATCTCCAAAGCTATTTCAGGGACCATGTGGAAGCTTTGTTGCAGCAACACAAACTCTTTCTGCCCATTTCATTCCCAGAGATTTCTACTGACTTTAAATGTCACATCAAATGCCTCTCTGACCCCTAGCACTGACTCTCTGAATCGTCTTGGAGCAGGATGCGATACAAGAGCTCTGCTTCAGACAGCATCTGGAAAAGGAGACCCAGCTTTTCTCCTGATCATAAGCACACCAGCTTAAGCATTTTGCTAGAATAAGCCTTCTATTTAAGAGATTTGCTGAAACAAACTTTCAGTAAATGCACTTGGTGCTCCAGTACAATCTGCCCGCTGCCTCCCTCACTGAGAAAAGTATTGAAAGAACCCAAACCCTTATTTTTATCAAAATCATTCTGGTTGGTGAGCGTGCTATGAGCTGTCTGGCAAAGCTCTTCCCTTCACTGGCTCAAGCAAAGAGTTGACTAACACGGATTTTACACTAGCTGTTCTGAGCAGCCACTGGTAGCAACGTTCCTGGCTCGCACCATTTTCTCCAGAGCCCTTTATCCTTCCTTTGTCCCATGGAAACACGCCACGTACAGCACAGAAGCCCGTCACCCCACACACACTGCTGAGGCCTTCAATCCCTTTGTGCAGGCTGTTTCATTTCATAGACTCAAGGGTCACTTTTATTGTGGTCTCTGCTAAATGAAATCACAAAAGCAATTTAAAATCGCTTAAGCAAATCATGAAAGATGCAATATGAGGAAAGGGCTGTGAATAATGGTTAGCCTAAAGCATTGCAACAAAGGGAGTGACTGTGCTTCTGTCAGGTCCTTTCTCTTGGTCTGTATCCTTCGCTGAATTCCTCATCTTCTGCCTCAGATTTTGGGCAGGAACTTATCAAAGGAGAAAGACACTTATCAAATTTCTAACATTGCCTGCTATTCTTCATGGGAAATGATCTCCAGGTTGTAGAGAGAGCTGCAGCTGAGTAGGGCATTTCAGACATGCAGTAGCTAGAAAATAATACTAAAAACACAGGATACCACTTTTATCCTGGATATTTTTTTTCTGGGAGAAAAGAAATGTCACTCTACCCTGTGAACTTCATCCTTATCTGACCATCTAACATTCAGCACGAACTTCTGGCTGCCTCCAAGGTTTGTCCTAGTAGGCAATTATCCAATATAGAACAAAGTTGGAGGAGACCAAAATGGCTGCAAGATAAATTTGCTACCCATTCCATTATCAGGGATATGTTTCACAGAAGATTTTTGTTACCTCATGGATTTCTTGCAGCTTTGAAAAGGTTTGTTCATCTTTCATCAGCCCTTCCTTTTGTATGGCACTTGCTCCCATGATGACATATCCTACAAGCAAAGCAACTGCAATTTTCTCACATGTTCCCTGGTGTCCTGGATCCTCTGAGACCAGACTTCCCTGTGCTTAGTACCCAGGTAGGGGTGAGAACCTCAGAATTCCCATTAACGCAGTACTGGCACTGAGCAAGGGGCAACTCCTCATTCTGACAGATTGATTACAAACCATGATAAAAGACGGCTGGCTCACTCAAGAACCAAAGTGATGGCTGAGATGTCCTCTAGAGCAGGTATCTCTGTGTCAGGAGGCATTTCTCTCCACGCTTTTCTTGATCTAGGTTTTCTCAGGCAGCTACAAATCAGCAGAGTTTAAAGGCTTTAGGAAAACAGCAGATGATTTTGGTGCATCAGTTTCTGGCTGGGAAGGGGAAGAGAAGAAAAGGACAAGGACTGATCTGGGGGTCTCACAGTGGTGCTCAGAAACTGCAATCAGCACCATGAGTGGGTTTTGAGAAGCCTGTACTTTTGCTCAGCTTTTTGCAGGAGGAAGGCACACCTGAGTTTCCCTCCCATTGCCAGAACTTCTCAGCTCCCAGCCTTGAGTTTTCCAGCTGGATCTATTGGACAGTATTCAAAACTGGATTAAAGTGCTGCATGAGACCCTCATCTACAAAATGTGATCCAAGCCGAATCCATACATCTGAAATAGCAGAAATAGTGCAGATGGTGGGACAGATGTGCCCTTATTTTTAACTGACACCACCTTTTCAAGTGGACGCTCTCTGCCAACCACAAACAGGACCCTAGAGAGCCACTGCCCACCAGCCTGAAGAGCCCCAGAGACTGGAGAGGGTTTGGTGCTACTGAAAGGACAGGTGATTTTGAGATCCGGCTGTTCATGAGGTTTCCAGCCCTGCTGAACCACCTGCTTACTAAGCCTAAAGATCTCCAGAGTGTCTGGAGAGGTCAGCACAAAAGCAGTAGAGGAGATAGCCCTGAAGGAGCCCTTGCTTCCCTCAAGAAGTGACTCAACAGAGGTTTTCAGCATAATAATCCCCCCTCCCCCCCCCGAAAAAAAAAGCCCTTCTAAACTCATGCATGGTAACATTCCCCACATTTTCATTTAGCTCAGATAATCTTGCTAAAAGCTATTAATAATCCACCTTTAGCTGCAAGCACATGTGCACCTGTGTGTGCAAGAAGACAAGCCATCTCTGGTGGAGTGAGAGCCTCAGTGAAAAATGAACTGCCTGAAATTAACTTTAAGCGTCCAAGTGATTAAACCATTGTGCTGTGATTGTGTACGATACTCCCTTTCTTCAGCAATTAAGGCTGTATTGATCAGATACCGTGAGGAAAGGGACTGGCAGAGTAATGCTCATTCAGGCTGCCATAATTAAGAGTGATCATCTATTGTTCTGGAGCACATGATGTAGCCCAGCCCCATCAGGCTCTTTCCTCTCGCCTCCCTCTCCCCTGGCTGGCCCTCGCTCCCTCATGGCAGCCGCATGAACACATGGCTTGAGCATCTGCTTGGAGTCAAAATCAGCTCAGGAGCTGGCTGAACTTACTCTGTAACAGGTCAGGATGAAATCCGTATCTTTCCCAACCACTGTCTCAAGACAACTATATTCTGCTATTTACTAGTAAGAAGGGAAAAAATGGGAAAGGGAGAGGAGTGGGAGAGAACAGAGCCCATCACATCTGAAAACAAGTTTCAGGCCTGACCATGGGGCAACCACAGTTCACCAAGACTTTGGGGAAGTGGCACCTCTGCACTGGTGTAGGACATTCCAGCAAGAGCAAACATTCCCAGAAGAGATCCTCCTGCTCCTCAAATTAATCATGGTGGGTTGTATTGTTTTTGGTGGTGGTGGTGGTTAAGATTTGGTTGGTTGTTTTTTTCCCAAATGTACTCAAGCCAATCTTTTGCCCTTAGGCACAGCTTGGAATTGGCTCCTTATTTTATATCTTACATAGTGAATTTGTTTCTTACAACTTCTGCTGAACCCTTGCTAAGTGGCAGTTCACCAAACTCTTGCTTTGACTTTCTTCACTTCATGATGCATGGCTCCAGCCTGTGAAAATTGGCATGGAGTAACAGCATTTAAAATTTCAGCTGACAGACTCTATGTTCATGATTTCTAGGACAGCAGTCCTTGGCCATTTGACCTCTTGTGGCAAAGGATATTTTCTTGCTTAATTATTCCGGTTCCCAGTATATCGTTTCTCAGTATATTGGTAGTACTTTACTGTGAGCCTTAGAAAAGCAATACACATCAATCAGAATGTGTAACTGTTGGCTTGGGGAAGGATTTGGGTCATTGCTTCATGAAGACTACAGAATGCAGCACCTGAAAACATACTTCCCCCAAAAGCAAGGGCACATGACACTGATCAACATCACTCTAGAAGTGATGCAGGGATTTAGTATTCATCTACAGGACCTTGCAGAACCTGATGCTGTCATCTAAGCAATGTGATAATTGCTGATATTTTCCTTCAGCTCTGTGGTTTGCTATCAAACTTGAAACAAAGAGAAATTATTTGCATACCTGGATGGTATTTCATGCCACAGCCACAAACCAAACCAAGGTAATTCCATCTTGGTGCTTTAACACCAGGAGTGTCTTTCTTTCCAGTTGTGTGGAACCCGTAAGTATGACTGCAGCAGTCTCCTTGTCAACATCTGTCCCACTCATCAAGCTAAAAGGCAGACTGGCAGGTAGGGACACAGAAGTGTCTGATCATGCAGACCACATTCACATAGTACCTTCCTTTCAGAGAAATAAATCAAGGGTGTAGTTCTACATTAACAACCTAGGCAGCATCTATTCACTTTAAATACATGTCTCACTACTTTTATTCACAGTACTTGTTTTAGTAGATGAGCTCTGTCCCTGCCATTGTTTTTTCAGTGATCTCAGTCCTGGCCCTCATGAAGATCTTTGTTCATGTCTGTGTCAGCCAATGTCCTTTGCTGAACATGGGGCTCCTTTCTTCCTTTCAGTTAAGAGCGTTTGCATTTCCTCCTGCTAGACAAAACCTGTGCCCTTGATAGCCAGTTCATCCAGATGTTGCAGTCTGAACCCTGGCACTGTGCAGTTTCATTTTGCACTGCCCTAAACCAGCCCTGCTTCTTTGTGTGGCTTGAATGGTATAAGATGCCCAGGATGAGAGGTGGAGATCTCCACTTTGCTCCTTTTCTTCCTCTTTCACAAGCTCAGTGTTACTCAACAGCTCATGCCCAGGCAGAGTAAAGGGTTAAGCACAAAGCTCTGGAAGAGACTGTGCTGTCCTGACACAGTGCTGCCCTTTTGCCTCTTCCTCACACATACACACTGTTCACATAGCCTGCATTCCTCTCCAGTTAACACCATTAAGCTTTGACCTGAACTAGAGATAGAGCTAAATATGTGTGCACCTGTCCTCTTATAATGACCTGCTATTATCATTTTCCACCCCTCTTTTTTGATTGATGGATATTATATGCATAATGACCCTCAGGATTTTTTTTTCCCCCCTCTTTTTGTTAGGCTTTGCTAAAGCAACCTGCAAATTAATTTAATATCCTCTTTTGGTTGGGAGCTATGAAACGAGGGCTCGAGGCTGATGATGCGTAAACCATTTGTGGCATGTATTTAATCTCCGGACAATGGATAGAGATGTTAGTGCATGCTACACTAAGTTCTATTTACGCTGGCTATTAAGTGCAGTCAAGCTGAAGGCAATCGGAGCACATTACAGGGCCTAATGGGAGAGGATGCTACACAACAGTACATTAAAGACCGAAAATGAATTAAGAAGGAAGCATGGTAGAGAAAGCAGACAAGGAAAGGGTTCTGTATACAGATAACTCTTATTGACAGCACAAATATTCATGTACTCTGAGTTTCCAAATCCAATTTTGGTATTGGATACCACTCTAGAGGGAATGTTTTGAACTCCATTTTCATGCAGATACAAAATGACTCACAGCTAGCCTGCCCCCTCCCACCTCTGTCTCAGTAGCTTGCATAGCCTGGTGCTGGGAAATGTGTCCCTGTTAGCTACCTTGCAAAGCTAGGTCAGATCCCTCTTTATCACCTAAATCAGGCCAAACTTTCTCAGCCTGCTCCCTGAAAAACATCTGGACCCAGGAATTACGAGTATACCTCACTACACTCCTAGTCCCATTTACTCTCCTCTGCACTTCTTGCTCTGGCTGCTGTTCAGCTGAGAAAATTGAAGCTCTAGGAAAGATGGGAGCAAAGTGCACAATGGGAGACATGTACAAGTTGTGGACACTGTATCTTTGCTTCTGTTTTTTATTCCCTGGTATCTATGTGGAAAGAATTTAGAGATGACAAAATACCAGGCGGCACTCTTCAAACCCAAGCTCCAGAACCCAAAATGACATTGCTTTACTACCTACCCCCAACCTTACCCTGCCCCACGGCTCATACATGCAATTTTATGAGTTTGCTTTTATTCATAAAATTCTCTGATGTTTAAAAAGATTTACTTTCTATGACTTCCTGAATAAGGTGGTTTCGTTTCTATTGCTGAATGAAAAGTCCAGTTTATAATTAAAATCTTGCATAGGAGAAAGAGAGAAGAAGCAACCAACCTGCTGAAGCCACATGCTCTCAGGTACCAGCTCTGCTCAGTATTTCAGCAAGGTTCTTCCAAGACCGAGAGCTGACTATCAGAGATTCACACCAGAAGCCCAGATTGCAGACACATACCTGACCCAGCCCTGATCCCTCAGTG
>JANHFX010013041.1:39431-53327 GCA_027560015.1 Chloroceryle amazona | reverse complement strand
GCCGGGGAGTGCGTGGGGGTGTGGTGGTTGGTGGTGGGGTGTCCGCGTTGAGTTTGTAAGTTCTCAGAGGATTTCTCTCCCCCTTTCCCCCCCGCCTCTAGCCCGGGCGGGGTTTCTTCACAGGGGGTCGGTGAAGGATATCCCACCCCTCCCCCATTTGGCCGCTCCCTCCGTGACCAAAAATACTCGTACTTTGAAATCGTGGTGGATGAATAATGGGGTTTACGCCACCCCACAGGCAGCCCCCACCCCAAAACTGCAGCGCCTGGGGGTGGGGGGTGGTTTGCTGTTTTCATGGGCTCCCTCCCCTGCCTGTGCCTTCTTCTCTATGCAGGTGAAGGGAATGGCAGTTGGGATCGCTGAGCCTCCGTCTGTCGGTCCCTCGGCAGATAATCTCGGGCAGTTTTAAATGTTTTTATCCCTTCTGTTTTTGGGGATTTTTGGTTCGTTTTGGTTGGTTGTTTTTGGTGGGTTTTTTGGTCACGTTTATGTAACAAGTGCCTGCCCGCACGTTGGAGTGGTGTTGCCGTCTAGGGCATTGCATGCTCTGGGGGTGCTGTGTCCAGTGCTGTGTCTGAACATTAAAAAAAATGTCTTTCCGTTGAAGAAGACAGAGGTTAAAATGAATGAAGATCTGAAGGTTAATTTGAGCTGGCTGCCTCAGGATCATGTAGAAGCCAGCTTTACCGAGAATGCCTCAGCCACAGGCTCCTCCCTGGTTCCTGTCGTAGACCCAGAGCCAGAGCTTTTGGTAAACCCCTGGGACATTGTCTTGTGTACTTCAGGAACCCTTATCTCCTGCGAAAATGCCATTGTGGTTCTTATCATTTTCCATAATCCCAGTCTTCGTGCCCCCATGTTCCTCCTGATAGGCAGCCTGGCGCTGGCAGATCTCTTAGCAGGCATTGGATTGATCATCAATTTCATTTTCGCATACCTTCTGCAATCAGAAGCTACGAAACTGGTTACGATTGGACTGATTGTTGCCTCTTTCTCAGCATCTGTCGGCAGCCTGCTGGCTATTACTGTTGATCGTTACCTCTCCCTGTATTACGCTTTGACTTACAATTCAGAGAGGACTGTCACTTTTACCTATGTCATGCTTATATTGCTCTGGGGAGCATCAATCTGTATTGGACTGCTGCCTGTAATGGGCTGGAACTGCCTCAGAGATGAATCCACCTGCAGTGTTATCAGACCACTCACTAAAAATAATGCAGCTGTCCTTTCGGTCTCTTTCTTGCTTATGTTTGCCCTCATGCTGCAGCTCTACATTCAGATCTGTAAAATTGTGATGCGCCATGCCCATCAGATTGCCTTGCAACACCATTTCCTGGCCACTTCCCACTATGTGACCACCCGAAAAGGAGTGTCTACTTTGGCCATTATTTTGGGGACTTTTGCTGCTTGCTGGATGCCTTTTACGCTCTATTCTTTAATAGCAGATTACACCTATCCTTCTATATACACCTATGCCACCCTCCTGCCGGCTACCTACAATTCCATCATCAATCCTGTCATATATGCTTTTAGAAACCAGGAGATACAGAAAGCGCTTTGGCTCATCTGTTGTGGCTGTATTCCTTCTAACCTGTCTCAGAGAGCAAGATCCCCCAGTGATGTCTGATTGGCAGCTAGGAGGACTCTCCTTACTTAACGTGTTACTTTCCAGACATTCTTGCGATGCTGTCTTTGGTTTAGATGCATTCATTAAATGCTGTCTGATGGGTTCATATAAAAAGCACAGGATGCACAACCCCAGTGACCAAAATTAATTGGATGGTTTAAGGGAGATTTCCAAAGTCAAGATAATCAGTGTTCTTAGAGATATATAATGTTGCTCAGGGTTTTTTTTTGTTCTGTTACCCAGACTTTGCCATGTTTACCATGATTTCACAGTAACTTTGCTCATTAAAGTCAGATTGAAACCGCATGCCTCCTTTGAGATTGTTTATGTGGTTGAGTTTAGTCGTACTGCATGTTAAAATGTTGTCAGGATAATTTTTCCCTCTTTAATTCTTTAAAAAAAGAAAAAAAAATTCAAGTCCTGTTACCTCATTTGTATATTATCAGTACACTCTTCAAAATAATGGCCAATTGTACTGATTTATACAGTGTTTATTGTAATCTCACTGCAACAAATCTGACCTAGGTGAGGAAGTACTTGCGTAGCTTTTTATTTTCCATCTCAGCATGGATTAGCTTGGTAAATGTTTTAAAGGGTTACCTGCTCTTTCCTGAGCTCTGGCTGTTAAAACAGAAGATGTGCTTTGCCTGCCTTCTCAAGTCAGCTGTGTGTTTTCACTTGGATATGGGACGTCAGAGCTCATTATATCCTTAATTTTAAAAGGAATTCAGGGGGGATCTTAGAAACTGATGGCACAGTTTGGCCTCTTGGCTATACATTTGCAATAGATGTAACAAGTTTCTCAGACAAATTCATCTTTTCAGAAGTGTATAAGAAAATATCTAAATAAAATAACTTACCAATGGCTTGCAACACGTATGTAACATCTACATGATAACAAACTTAAGGGGAGTTATTTTGAGTCAAATCTACTCCCATTTGGTTTTAGTGTTCTGCTGTGTAATTTAAAATGCTGAAGTTTATAAATTCTCAGAGCATTTCTAATTCCTGATTATATGCAACCAGAACTGCAACATGAAACAATATTTTCTGCTTTTCTGGCACTTTCATCGTAATTCTTCACACAATACGCGTGTCAGTTCACTTCATTCTAGGGTGATAGTTCTGGTCCAAAAAGCAGAGCTTCTTATCATGAATAGTTAAATTTCAAACTGCTTCTAACCTTTTACTGAAGCCACGTTAGAATGCACTGGAAATAAAACATTGGTTTCTAATTGGAAGACTTGTCAGAGAGAAAATCTTGCTGTCAGATGTCTTTGTGAAACTTAAGGTGTACCCTCATGTCAGTGTTAAGCATTGATGGGAGCTCAGCGTGTTCCTGCTCTGGCATCAGTAGGAGGTTACATTCCCTTGAATGTCAAAGTCAGTGTACTGAGTTGTTACATCAATATCTTCCATTACAGTTGAAAAAAAAAGAACCAAACAAAACCAACAAAACCCCACAACAACAACAATCTCAAGCGTAAAAATAGCAATATTTACAGTTCCATGAGAAAAAATATACCTGTATAATATAGATAAGTGTTGCTGGTCTGGATCTTTCCAGTGGATTCTGTCTTTTCACATAGACATCTGGATGACTAGCTTTTTGTGGAAAAGTTCCGGTGACGTTAAGAATCACATGCTATACACCAAGCTGAATCTCAAATGTGAATGAGTTGTCTGTAAACAAGGCTCTGTAGAGATTTTTATGAGCAATAATTTTAGTTGCAATGCTAGGTTCAAATTCCAATGTATTCCATGGGTCCGATCTTCCCGATATTTGGCTATTAGTTTGTAATATGATTAGTTTATAATTGCATGGCATGGTCCAGTAGAGCTGTGAACTTGCAGCAGTTGGTTTCACTGCAATTTACAGATGCTCAGCACAGTTAGACTGTGGCCCCTGCTCAGTGTAGGATATTGGTGTTCTTTACCTGTTTCTGAATGCTAATGAATCTCTAGTCAATTGCATTTTGTTACGAATTTTTGTATAAGAAATAATCACTTCATAATTATCCATGCTGTGCATGCGTGCATTTTTGCAAGTATGCAAAGTATTGGAAATAAATGGCTCTAAAAGTCATGAGCTGAATAATGTAGACAGGTTGAATAATGTAGAATGGCACTTACAAAAGCAAAAAATGAGTTAAAGTCATGCAGTTTACCACCCCCCTCCCTTTCTACCCCCCATTTGTTTTTCTGCATCAAATCGCTAAAAGCGTGATGAAGATGAGCAGCTACAACTGTCACCAATTCAGTCCTGGGGGCAACTGTTACTTTGCTTATGCAGACCTGTACCAATAATGTCATCCCTGCTCCTCATGCTGGTTCACCTAGTGTCCTTGTCATCTTCATCACTCCACAGGCTGCTCAAATCCACAGAGGCTCTCTGGAGCGCCGGGGGAGCCGACCTTTTCGTTCTGTTTGAGCAGAGAGATTTGTAATTGGAAGCTCCTCTCCTGAGGAGCCACATGAGTCAAATGGAGGAAAGAAGGATTAATTATAGAAGTCACACAAAGCTAGCTCATAGGGGTGTGATTTGCCCTCATTTGAGTACCACTTGGTTACCTTTTGCCACAAACAGATGAGGAGCATGATTACGCTTCCCAAGCTATCGCTGGGACCTCCAGTGAGGATATTGTCTCTTACAGAAGTTCTTAAACTGAGATTGTGAGGCATAGGCCAGACAGTCCTCCTGGGAGTCAATAACATAGGTTTGTCCACAGCTGTCAGACCAGATGTGGTTTGCAGTGCCTAGGTAGATGCTGTATAACACATCTGTCAACAAGCTCTTGGAAGCAGGGGCAGAGCTGTGGGTACCTCACTTGCACAAAATAAATGCTTGACAGACAGCCACCTTTCAGACCCTGCAGAATTAAGCAGTTACCTGCAGTCACCTCAGAGTTACAGTGTTGGCCCCCAGTTCTGTACGGTGAGGTCTCAGTATCCACCCAGGACCCCTCTGACATGGGCAGAAATCCAGCCGGCTCATGGGATTCTGTCATTTTTGACAGCCATCGAACAAGACCTGCGCGTAAAACCAGAGGTGTTAGATTGACAGTTCTATGTACAGTGCAGTATTTTTCATATGTCCATCATAGCATCAAAAGACTTTTCTTAGTGCATAATTTAGTTTAAATAATTGAAGATCATTTGTATTTATTAGCATGCTTGACCCAAAGTTAGTAACAGGTTGTATCTTGATGGGCAAAAATTTACTGTAGCCATTTTTTTTTTATACATTAATCCTCAAAGCTTGGGAGGGGACTCTCTAATAAAATGGGAGATTTTTTTGTTGTTGTTTTTGGATTTTTTAACCATTTCTCCAAACAGTACAATTTCAGCAATAAAGGGAAATATGTTTTTAGCACAAGAGCAATATAATCTTCCATGTTGCAAGTACTATAAACTGCTGAGAAAACTCAGAGCAATAGAGAGGAAGCAATATATTCTTTAGACAAAAAATAGTAACTTAGATAAGGACTTTAGCAGAAGTCTTCCTTTGGTAAGCAGTTGCTATTGGACTGGTGGGACATTATTTCTGGTTGCTTTGTGTTATAATTACTGAGTTCCTGAATAGAATCACTCAGCAATAACGTTTTACCTTAGTTCTTGGATCCTGAATTCATGCCATTTGCAAGAGAGAATTATGTACTGCAATGGGGAATTTTATTCTTTTGTTTGGCATTTAGTTGTTCAGCATTCTGTTCATAAAATCATTGTGTTCAGAATTTCCAATTGCATCACTACTGAGAATATCCAACTTTGTCATGCCCATCAAGATGGATGTGATAAATGGTGCTAGCCCATTCTGAAGACAACTTGGCTTTTAAAGAACAAGATTATGGTGCCATTGAAGAAAACCCCTACCGATGCCCAGGGTATTTGGAAGCGAGCTGAAAGGCCTGCTGTTGCTGCTCTGTTTTTCTAACAGGGATGCTCAGTGGCATGAGCAGTTGTGTCCCTTCTTCCTGTCTAGGGGCCAGCCTTGAGGCATCTTGGAGTCACTAAAACCCCTTCATGGACAGCAGGGAACTTTGCCTGAGACCAGCAGCTGTTTTGTCCCCAGAGTTATTTTTCTGTTGCTTAATTTTCTTAGGGATTGTTTAACATTGAAAGATAAGATACTTGTGGATTCATTTCTCAAAAGTGACTGGAAGTTGGGATAAAATAGTATCGCTACCAGTCAAGCCCCTGATACATAACTACACACTCATTATTAAAAAACAAAAGAAAAAAAAGTTCTTACCATACAGTGCCATATTTTCAAAATGTTGGCCCAGAATTTTATGGAGAGAAAGTATGTATGGTCTGTTTCTTATATGTACAAGGAAGGAAAGGAAAAGAAAAGAGTTGGACAGAGTGGTCACTATTTAAAAACCCCCGGCTATTCTGGTCACTTTATCTGAGATATTGAATGGTTCTTAGTCCTTGAAACAGAAGCCAGGTCTGTCAACTTTCTAGAAAATCCTGAAGGCACAGAAGTCAGTGTGAAAGCTTTGTAAGGAAAATAGGAGGACTGGCATGGTTGCCAGTGCAAAACAATTTGATGTAATGGTTCTGTTGTGAGCGGGAATAAGAACAGGATACCTGTACACCAGCTGTAGACAGATCGAGACCTAGGCTTATAGGAATGGCACCAGAAAAAGTTCAACAGCATTCCTTTAAATCGTATTGCTGCAGGAAGATAATATCAGACAGGATCTGTATCCAGTGAGAGTCTATGTTGTAAGAATTTGACAATATTCTAAAGTGCTACTGGCCAGCAGTTCGGGAAGGTATATCATGGTGGTGTACTTTTGAGGGGGGATCAAGACTGCAGCTAGATCTATGAAGAATAGACTCACCACATCACTTTGGAGAAGGTCCGAGAATCTCTTTAGGTTTTCTATGGCTGCCTTTTAGAGCAGTCAATTCTAGAACAAGAGGTTAACCCAATACCCACATTCAACGCAGTAAATAATCTGTCCTTCTTTGCATAGTCATCAAAAGGAACAAATAGTATTCTCAATCAGAATTGTTGTGTGCAACAAAGGAAGATCTTTTTAATAATAAAACAGGAAGCCATGTTATGAAAACAGTTTTATAACTTCACTGGCAAACTTACGAAAAAATTTCACGTGCTTAGTGTATTGCACACCTAGAATATTGCTCATTAGCAAGAATGGAGAGAAAAAAGATCTCTCAGTCTCTGCTTATAGAGAGGGGAAGAAAGGAAGGGGTGTGATTTTTAAGTCATGAATAGTACAGAAAAGATAAATTAGGCATGCCTGTCTCCCCCAGGGATGATGGGACGCCCAGTAAATTTGAAAGGTCTCGTATCTGGAAATAATTTATTGGTACAAAAGGAAATTGCCTCATAAAACAGGGTGCTACTGGCTTCTTTAAACCAAGAACTTGCAGTTCCTTTTAATGGATCAGAAAGCTGGATGAACTGCAAGGATATCTGCTTTCATACTAGGTAGATGATGAAAGACGAGAGGGTGGGAGTTTTCATGGCTTGGTGAATCAGCCAGGTACTTGGTGCTTGAGCTTGGATAGGAAAGATGCTTGAATAAATAAATCCCCCGTGACAAGGTTATTTTGAACTACCCCTTTTGAACCTTACCTGATCTGCACAGACCGTCTGCAAGGGGCCTTGGGTCTACCGTTGTTCTGGGGTATAGTGCAGCAGTCCCATGTCCTCGAGGCTGGTGGTATTGCTGTTCCTGTTCAATGTTGACCAGAGAGGAAGAAATATAAGAAGTGATGTCCTCATTCCTTGAAAAAGTGACCTCATATGTTTTATTCTTTTTTTCTGAGGATCTGAATCTCTAATTTTGTAGTAGTGCTCTTTCTTTAAAAACTATACATCTCTGCACTAAAAAACTAGAAAAATCCATGCTGCAGTTTATTCACACAATTATTGTGATCTTCTAAGCCAGACCAGAAGAAATAGTTATGTATTTCAAAGTGTTGTACAAATGTCTTCTAAAAGAGAAGGAAAAAACCCAAACCTGAATGTAGATTAGATTAAACTGTATTGCAATTAAGTAGAGCATCACTGCTATGATTCAAACTAATTCAGGGCCATTGAAAAGGTAAAGGAAAGATATCCAGTGGGGGTCCTCTGTGAATGGGTTAGGAGACTAAAACTCATTTTAAAACAAAAGACAGTTAAATTTGCCATCCCAAACTCCTTGAACTGGCTTCTAAGGAAATTGTCCTCACATCCCCAAACCATTTGTTTTCTGCTCTACGTATGCTAAGGCAATTTTTAGAAACTTGCTAACATGCTGGATATTTAACAGGACATGATAGTATCATGGGCTTCCCCCTCCCGGGTGGGGACAAGACTTTTATGTCACAGAACTAGTGATTTATGTGTCTGATATTTTTAAGTAAAACAGACCTTTCTAAAAAGTGTAGAGTACTTGTGGACATTTGCTGGGTATTCAGGGCTTCATTAAAGTACTGGTGTAGAGTAATTCAGCTGATGGCTGAAGGATTATGGTGGTGGTTGTGGGGTATTTTTTCTTTTATTTACCTTTTTTTTTCCCCCAGTAGTAAGATGTCTGACACACTACTTTTTGCTTCAAGACACACATTGGTTTACCATTGGACTTGATCTTAAAGGTCTTTTTCAACCTAAATTATTCTAAGATTCTAAAAACCTGCCTCTCATAAGTGCACTGCTGCATTCATAGGTGACAGCTTGCTTACAAAGGTTTTAATAGTTTGTTACAACCCTTTCAAATAAGTTAGCAGCATTTTTTCATTTAACAACTTCGGTGAGCATTTGCCTTACATGGGAAAATTACCCAATTCACCTGCAGGGTGTGGGGGGAAGGCGAGTGCACTGCTACCGTTTCTTTTTGCACTGCTAATACTCTTTTTTTTCCCTCAAACTACTTGATCCTAACCATATGATCTATCATAATGTCTGAGCACAGGCCTGATCCCAGTTTTGCAGGGAAAACACAAGCTAATGCTAACTGCACACGCTGAAAATTGTATCTTGCAGGTTACTTCAGGAAGTGGAGGGGCCTTCCATTTTCAAGGAATAAATACCAACAAAATAGGTTTGAGTAGCGGTTCTATTAATATGCTGAGTGGAGAAAAAGTTTCTGAGAGTATTTTGGCATGTCATTAACTTAAGTATTATAATATACCATACTTAAATAGCATAATTACATACTTAAATATATAAATAACTATTATGATAATTTAATTTACCTTTAATATGCATGATACGCTAGGTATCATGCTCTCTATCTTCAGTGTTGTAATGGTCAAAGTGTAACCTCTTTGCTGAGGCAGTTTGATATGATGGAAGGAAAACATTGCCAAACACCTATGAATGTTGCAAACTCTGAAAGAGCCAGTGGTGAATTTCAACAAAGAGAATACAGAGGTTTTGGAAGGGAGGTGAATTCTCATGTCTTTAACCTGGAAAAATCCCACTGCCATCTTTGAGATGACAGGAGTGCATTACATGGCCATATATGGGACAGAACACAAGAAGGATATTTCTGACTGACATAAGCCTGTATAGCAGTGACATGTTCCTGCACACACTGTTCTTTTGATGTCTTTTTTAGGTGCTTTGGTAACAGGACTGCACAGATCGCGAGTTTGAACAGCAGTCCACAAAGTCATACGACACAAGTGCAATTTTGCACTGTCTGAGCTAACCTGGGAATATTACAGTATCTGAAAAATCTTACATGTTTGTTTTTAAAGTGCACGTGAAACACACGTACGCTTCAGGGGCACTCTAGGAAAAGGGACGAGGACCTATAAGATTTAGGGTCGAAGCATGGAGCTCTTAGTGCATTGAGTACTTATGGTCCCCAGAGGATTTTCCTCTTACTTGTAGTGTTTGCCAAGCTGAAACCCATCAATATAAACAGGAATTCAGTTACTGCTGCTTTCAAGGAGGAGATATTTTATAGTATGCAAATGAAAGCAGCATGACCTAGCCCTTTGAAAATTAAGATACATCCTGAAAGGGCTGGACTGTTGTGTCCCCATGGAGCTCGGGGAGTTGTGACCCATCCATGGCTTTTTGTTTTGCTTCTCTTTGCTCTCTGACAGTGTGCTCCCTTGATGTATGAGCAACACTCCATCCAGCTTGTGGTGCTTCTGCCCCAGAGGGCTCATGAGAAAACAGCACAGAGGTGAGGCTTTTCTTGAGTGTGGATTGCAGGGCAGAGCATGCTGTGCTCTTATCAGAGAGCTTTCTGAAGAAATGACAGGAAACAGTGAGCCCTCTTCAATCACATTCCAACCAAATTTCATCTCCTTTCTTTTGCATTGCCCTTTCAATGTAAGTATAGACTTCCCTTACTTTGGGAGGAGGAGAGTAACTCCTTGCTTGGAGTGAGCATGAACCATCTCCAGCAGCAGCCGTCCCAGAGTAGAGAGGCTGAATGTACAGCAGTCTACTTCCAAACTCAAGCTGGTCCCACAGGTCTAAGAGGAAAATGCAGTTTTCCAGAATGTGGAACCAGTATGCGTGGTTTGTGCCAGAAGTGTGGAATGGGTATTGCAGCTGAAGAGGCAGGTCAATGCCTAGATTATATACACGGCAAAATACTTGGGCAGTCTCTAGGGTTACTCGCCTGTGCTGAAATGTATTTTCCATTGAAGGACAGCAGTCCCGTGTATATATGGAGGAGGAGAATATGGACTTTTCTGCTGGGCCTCAGCCAGAGACCACCAAAAGAAATGGGCATTCTTATTTTTGTCGTTATTGCTAGAAAGAGCCACATTAGCTTTCTATCTGTTTTGTATGTCTACATCTTTTTACTCTTTGGGGCTAAAATCTACACTCACCTCGTCCTTTGTTTGGTTGCAGCTTTATGGTCACAGCCAAAACCTAAACCATTTTATTGTGAATTTGTTTACAAATAAAAAGAAAATTCATAGAATAAAATGTTATAACCGTGCCTCTGAAATAAAGCTGTAAACTCTGTATTTAACTTCAGGCCATGACATTTGGAATACCCTGGGCTAGTAGAACCACTTGTAATTTTCTAGACTTCATAACTAGACCCCTACTTTTTTATTGCCAAATGCCATTCAAAATAACTTGTGATCTGCCATAATCATCTCATGAAATTCTCAGAGAGAACTTTTCCTCGGAAGCATCGTGCAGTTCGTGTAAACTCCTGACACTACAGACTGCAGTGTGCTTCCCTGCTGAATGCTAACAGCTTTAGCAAAAGCAGCTGCACAGGGTTCTTGTGCTGCTCGTCTCACGAGGAGCCAAACGGCTTTAAACCAGTAATTTAATTCTGCATGTTGTGCTTTTCATATAAAAACCAATTACTGGTTTAATACCTAACGGCCTGTGGTTATTTCTTATACTAATTTAGGGTTTTTTTCATTTAAGTGTGGTTGAAATTTGAACCATAGCTTGCCAGTGTATGAAGTAATTGTAAAAGGAAGTGAAACATCTTTGACTCAGTTTCCCTTAAGATTATAGCTTTGGATTGCAACTACAGAGCTTCTTGTTGTATACAAGATAGTAATTTAATGCACTTTATTTAAAAAAAGGCACAAATTATTTTGTTTATAAAATGTTACAATTGCACTATGCTGTAAGAATCTGTTATTAACTATAAACTGTACAGTTTTGTAGTCAACATTGTGTTTAGTCATAAATGATTGAAACAATTACATGTTTCAGTTAAATGTTAATTTTATATGTGGTATATGTAACCATAAATAAATTTTGCTTTCTAAAAAAAAAAAAGAATGGTTGTCTGTTTCATTTTGTTGAATTTTATATCCTACCTAAAATATTCTTTATAAAAATATAAACTGAAATGTGTTCCAGTGAAAAGAGATGGAAGAAGACACTGACTTGGGGGATTAAATTCAGGTGAGCCAACTTGAGTTGAACTCTAGATCTCCTGCACCCACTCACACTGCAGAAGGAAATACCAGACACTACAGTTCTGTACAAAGAGTCTGAAAGAAGAGCTGACACCACTTCTTGAATGTAGAGTGACAGGTGAAAGCCAGGGTGTCCTTCCAAGTCTACCTACCTTACCCAAGTTAATTACCTCTACTGCACTTCTTTTCTGACACGCTGCTATTTATTATCATCATATACGCTGTTTTGGGGAACAGAGTTCCATATGGATGTACATGAGGGTCTGCTCTGGGTCTTGCTAAATGGATGTGCCTACGTAATATTTGAGTATCATTAACTGGAAGAGGTCAGAGTTGAAAGAAATTCTATTAACCAGGTGGGTTTTTTAGGAGTTTGGTCTTGATCCTCCAATTAAGTAACTGCAGAATCAAATGCCTGATCATAGTTCTGGGGTTTTAGTGTGTATTTTAATTCCTCTGAATGGTCATCTTGAATACCCAAATTACTTTCCAGGCATATAAGTTGATGGAATGAGCTACATCTCTAACCATAAAACTGACTCGTGCACCATAGCCAGTGAAAACAGGACTGAGCAGTGACTGACAGATAGCCAGGTAAGTGAGAGAGAGTGAGGCTGCTTCCTTTATACTACACTGGACTACAGTCCTGCAGCTCCAGTGTATCTCAGAGGAGATCTTAGGGGTGTTTACTTCTACCAGACAGAGCTGTCCTCTCCAACTCTCACGTCAGACATTCAGGCACCAGCTACTTACCTAGAGAAAAAGAAATTGGTATCATGGTGCAGATGTGGAGTCCCAGTTCGTCTCTCTGCAGTTAAACTGCAGCCAAGAGGAATACAGCACAATGGTGGTCAGGATGTATTTGATAAATGTGTTTTGCTTAACTAAACATGAACTGCAATTACACAAGATAGACCCTTAGGAACTATCAGCCATCCAGTCTGCTAAACTGGAAAATGAATTACCATTAATGGGAAAAAAGCAATAGAGAGGGAGAGGAAATAAATGTTTCACCTAGCAGAGAAGCCAATACTGAAATCATGTGGCCAGAGCTGTTTGGGGATCTCTGTGGGCTTAACTGCTGGAGCCTCAAATAGGACAATAAACTGGACTTGTTCTGACCACATGATGTTTAAGCTGCTTCTGCGGTCAGGAGGACCAGGAACGAGCCAGGAACAGCAGGGACGGATGGTTCAAGAGTCTTGGCATTGCTGGTGTGGGTGCCCCTTCCACACCTGACAGCATCGGCATCAGCCTAATGGCTTCCTCGCAGTCTCTGATGGAAATATCATTAAGAGTAAATCAATAAATGGAATAGTAAATACCTGCCAAAACTTAATGTTCCTCAGCCAGGAATTCATATTAAACTGGTGGCAGTATTAATACTGCTACAGACCTGGTAGGTGTCCTGGCTGCATCTGTTTGGTGCAGAGAACATCCCGTTTATGAAACGATCAGCGGTATCACGAGCTCGGGAAACAGCACTGTTACTAAAACGGTGTTTTGGATAAACTGGGAACTTTGAGCGCTGGCAGCGCTTAGGCCACCCCGTAGCAACTACTCTGTGCCCCCTGCCAGTGTGTAGCTCTTCATGCACTATGGTTTGATACCAGACGTGTCAACTAAGTCTAGAACTAAGGATATGGTAACAGTATAATTTTTAATAATGGATGTGCAATGGAATACTTCTGTGGCCAATAATAAATGGTCAGTGTATTCACAAGGATAAGCCAACTGAAAACTGTCAGGACATCAAGTGATGTCCATGCTACTGTAAGCAAAAGAAGCTTTCCTTATATGAGGCCCAGGAGGGGGATATTTTCATGAGTCCAGTGTTACTCTGGTTCAAGGAGGCTTGGTTGCAGCACTCCAGGTGCACATGCCTGTTCTGCATTCTTCTTAAGCGCCTGAAGGTCACACTGGAGAGGAGATGCTGGGTTAGTTGGGCATTTGAGCACAGTGCAGCATTATCTTCTTATGAAATTCTTATTAATTATCTGTCACAGGACATCAACCTCACCCCTGTCCCATAGCATGAACCTTTGATGTCTGTGCAAAGTGTAAGGCCCATGCAGTTAATTGATATTTTATGTTCATCACTGAAAACTCTAGAAAATGCCATCAGTCTGACATGTATGACAAAGACAATTCCAGTTGCAGCTTTTTAAAAAAACCCTCCACACATACTTTTTAAAGTTATCTTGAAATTACCTAGGATCATATGGATCTGAATTTTTATTTCTCTAGAATTGCTTTTAAAGCTAGCACTTCAAACTTAGTTTTGTAATGATTTTTTTTGGGGGGGGGGGGGGGGGGTTTCAAAGGGTTTTGGGGTGCTTTTTTTTTTTTTTGGTCAACTTTTACTCTCCTACTAACGGTGCTTT
>JANHFX010013041.1:0-39421 GCA_027560015.1 Chloroceryle amazona | reverse complement strand
TTATCTGGTGTGTGTTAATCCTTGATTGGCTAGTGTGTGGTTGGTGGGGTTTTGTGGGGCAGGTGCTGGCTGAGGGTTTACAGTGGTTTTGGGTTGCCTTTTTTTTTTTTAACTGAAATGTCATCCTCCTAACAGAAGTGCTTTCTGGGATTGTTACTTTTTGCATTTCTGACTCAGATGTATCCATTGGCGTAGAGCACGTTACAACCAACACTTGGTTGCTACACGCAAATCGGCTCCTATTTGAGCATCTTCTGCTTGCACATTGGGATTCTGTTCTTTCCTATGTGCCTAGATGTTTTACCCCATTATATTGTGCTAATTGTAAAGATGGTGGCCTTTCAATGCAGGCCATTCTTTTATCTGACAAAAAATTTCCCCGTATCAGGACACTGTCTTCCCACCACTGGCTTAGCAGAGATGGTTTCATCTTCATTTTTTATCATGACATATGGGGTTTAAATGACACTTGACAGAAAGCCTACATAAATATGTTTTTAAGATGCACTGAGTTCGCCATCATCATCATTTTGAGCTGTCAAGATCAAAAGCATCCTCCTGCAATTTTCAGAACAAGGATCATCACACTCCTAATCATTCATTTTAGAAGGGAAATGCAGAGGACATGGCAAGCTGAGGCGGGAGAGAGCCCTTACAACGCCCAGGCATTAGGTGGGTCTGACTTGGAGTGAGAGGATTCCAAAGTATCAAACTAACCTAAGGATTCCCCTTGCTCCCCTACATAGCCTTACTCCTTTACCTTCACAAGAGAGGTGACAGAGAGGGGGCTGGTGTTCAAGAAGCCTCTATGTTGCCCATTTCTCTCTTACATGGCTATGCTTCACTGCAGCTTCCAGGTCCCCTTTAGTTGTTTTCCAAGAGCTGGCCTTTCTCAGTGGTGCAGCACAGACACATCCACAGAAGTTACTGTTACTCAAACCACACATCTCCAAGGGCATCGGCCCAGTTTAACCATGCAGAAAAGTATTTCCTTAGATCTGCAAACCCCTGTGTCTGCCATCACAGGGTAGCTCTGGCTGGAATTTCAGCAGCTGCACATCAGCTCTGGGACCACTCACAAGCTGCCTTGCTCCCCAGGAGCAGCTCTCCTCTGCACCCCGCAGAGCATTTGCTAAAGTTGGCCATTTCCACTAACAGAAGGGGAAACCAAGACAGTGTTCTCAGGGTGTTGGTGGCTGCTGCTGTGGTCACAACCTTCCTGGGGCCTGGGAAGAGTGAAGTGCAAGGGACAGCAACAAGCACTGCTCAGGGAGGGTGATTTTCCTTCCCTAGTGATACCAAGGTGCAAGCAGGTGCAGGAGGCAGCATTTTTCTGTCCAGGCTCTGCTCACTGCTCGGACCTCCACTGTGCATCTCGCCGAGGGAGGAGTCACCAGTGTAGAAGAGGGTGAGAGATAAGCCAGACTCCCACAGGTTTGCAGCTAGGCTGGGGGGGTAGGACTGTGGATACAGCAGGCCCACAGCAGCTTTTTGGTTTCCAGCTTGTATCAATTCAGTGTTTTCTTCACATTTACACCAGGGAATGGTGGATGCTTCTTCAGAGATGAGATGAAGCATTCATCAGAGCCCGGTAGTATCCCCTATTTTCTTCAGCATTTCTCTCCTGTTCGATTCTAGCGGAGGCTGTTTTAATGGGGACTCATTAAACACACACTTCTCTCTCCAGAGATCTAAGCAGCGGAATCTCAATCATTTCCGCTGCTTCAAAAAATGATGCAGCGCTTTGGTTTAGTCAAAACCAGAACAAAGCACTGCTCTGTGTCCCTTTCACTCATCTCACCTTCAGGAGTCATTTACAAGAAGCCTGTTGCTTTTTCCTCTGCTTAGAAGTTATTTTTACACCATTTAAATGACAGCTTAATTGTATGATAAAGGACTTCCCAAGCACAGGTCTTTCCCATGTGTCAAAATATCAGCGGATTCCGTATTTAACATCAGACAGAGCTGTGCTGCAGCTGGAGGTGAAGTTTCCCCAGTGAATGGCTGGTGTGTTGTTACACCACTCTAGAGCGCGCTTCCCTGTGGGAAGCTGTTCCAAGACAACAGTCAGCTGGACTCTGACCCCCACAGTGACAGTAGAAATCACCAGCAAAAATCCTGGACAGCAGCTAAGTACCTGTAAAGATGCCCGTCCAGAAGGAAGGCAGGACCATATATGGAACAATTCAGGCCATTTATGATAAAGTAGCAGTATTGTTCTCCAGGATACAGAAGCCTTGGCAAACACATGTGAAGCACTTGACAGCAGGTGGCAATGCGAGCAGGAAGAGGTCATAGCGAGCATGTGGCAAATGCAAGTATCTGCTGCTCTTCCTTCTTGCGTCCCTAAGTGCTTGCTGTAATAATGTTGCAGATAAGACCAGTGCTCTCTGTCACAGTGCATGTGAGATTAACGCCTGAAAGAAATTACAGTGAATTTAACATCTCCTTTAAAGTTTGGAGCAATTTCCACTCCTGTAAAAAGCCAGGTCCCCTCACGTTACCTGCACATCTCCCTGTCAGTAGCTTGTACCATCTGGGCGAGCACACCACTACATAGCAGTTGTAAAGCTGAACATAAAATTACTGCTGAGCTGAGCTTACAGTGTGATACGGGCTGGTGTCGGCCGTCTGGTGATGCAGAAGCAAATAGCAGTTCCAAAAAAAAAACAACCACCCACTAACTTGAAAGGCGGCTTCCAGTAATAGGATAGGGGAGAGGCAGGGATTCTGTGAAGCTTTGCGCATTGCATGCCACCTCCCTTTGTACACCGTAGACTTATCTCCAATCTGAACCAGTGGAAACCCAAGGGAAGAGGCAGCAACTGGGAGTTTTTGGTCAGTGGATCAGACAAAAGTCTGTAAGAAGCCTACAGTTTACCTGACCCATTAAAAGTTACAAAACAACTCATCTCCAATAGTGCTGCAGTCTTGCATCTGGGAAAGAACGACCCCAGGTACCAGTATAGATTGGGGACTGACCTGTTGGAGAGCAGCACAGGGGAAAGGGATCTGGGGATTCTGGTGGACAGCAGGATGACCATGAGCCAGTAATGTGCCCTTATGGCCAATGACATCCTGGGGTGTATTAGAAGATGTGTGGTTAGTGACAGAGTTCTCCTACTCTTCTATTCTGCCCTAGTAAGGCTGCATCTGGATATTGTGTCCAGTTCTGGGCCCCTCAGTTCAAGACAATAGGGAACTGCTCAAAAGAGTCCAGCACAGAGCCACAAAGATGATTAAGGGAGTGGAGCATCTCCCTTATGAAGAAAGACTGAGGGAGCTGGGTCTCTCTACCTTGGAGAAGAATGAGGGGGCACCTCATTAATGTTTATAACTATGTAAAAGGTGAGTGCCAAGAAGATGGGGCCAGGCTCTTATCAGTGATGTCCAGTGATAGGACAAGGGGGAACGGGTACAAGTTGGAACAGAGGAGACATGTAAACATAAGGTGAGGCTGACAGACACTGGAACAGGCTGCCCAGGGAGGCTGTGGAGGCTCCTTCTCTAGAGCCATTCAAAACCCACCTGGATCTGTTCCTGTGTGTCCTACTCTAGGTGATCCTGCTCTGGCAGGGGGGCTGGACTGGATGATCTTTCGAGGTCCCTTCCAACCCCTAACATGCTGTGATTCTGTGAAAATGCAGCAAAGCATGCACACATTGGATCCTCAAAGAGATTCCTTTTTGTGAAGGTAATGTAGGAACAGAATGATGAAGAGAAGCCTGTCTGCTATATTTTTTGCCACCTGTTTCACATGAGACTTCTTTTTTTGCTGTCTAGTTCAGTTCAAGAAACTACAGTCATTTGGCAGAGCTGAAATGCAAACACAAATTAAAATGTCAGCCCTGGAATTTGTTTTGGCTGGAGATCTACAGAGATAGGAAGATATGATAATTGTGCAATTCACAGACTCCAGGCACTTCAATAGAATTATCCATGGATAAACCGAAGTAAATTGCCTTGAAAGAAATAATTCATTGACATTAATTAAATGGGCTGCATCTTAAAAAAAAAAGTAGTATCAGAATCCGCTCTCTTTTCTATAAAACATCAATCTGTTTAATGGAATTTGCAGTATCTAAAGCTTTCTTCTGTATTTTATTTGCCTAGATAGGGCACAACCAAAGAAATTAAATTACTTCACTCTGGCAGCATGAGAAATAACAAATTCTAATTAGACACAGGCTTTAAATGCTGCAGCAGAGACAGTTTTACAGAAGAAATAACCTGTCTATACATGCATCTGCTGAACACATAGAAGCTGCATTACAGAGGGTTATGGGAAGCAAGCTGGCTCAACAATGATTTCTGGTCTCCAGGACATTCTAAAAAAACCTTAGTCTAGAAAAGTCACAGTTTTGAGCAATTCACTTGGGAACCACTATATGTACTCTGAAAAATGTCATTTTTGAAGCTATTAGAACAGCCTGCCCTGCTTCATCAATGCCCCAGACGAAGGGGTGGAGTGTACACTCAGCAGGTTTGCTGACAGGGTGAGGCTGGGAGGAGTGGCTGACACACCAGAAGGCTGTGCTGCCATCCAGTGAGACCTGGACAGGCTGGAGAGTTGGGTACAGGACCCTGATGAAGTTCAACAAGGGCAAGCATAGGGTCCTGCACTGGGGAAGGTGTAACTCCCCATACCAGTACAGGTTAGGGGCTGACTTGCTGGAAAGCAGGTCCATGGAGAAGGACATGTGAGTCCGGGTGGACAAGTTAACTATGAGCCAGCAATGTGCCCTGTGGCCAAGACGGCCAGTTGTGTCCTGGGGTGCATGGAGAGCAGCCAGCAGGTCAAGGAAGGTTCTCCTCCCCCCTCTACTCTGCCATAGGATCTGGAGTACTGTGTCCTGTTCTGGGCTCCCCAGTTAATGAGAGACAGGGAACTACTGGAGAGAGTCCAGGGAGGGCTGCAAAGATGATGAGGGGACTGGAACATCTCTGTTACAAGAGGAAAGGCTTAAAGACCTGTGGCTGTTTAGCCTGGAGAAGAGAAGGCTGAGAAGAGAAGGCTGAGAAGAGATTTATCAATTGCTGAAGGGCAGGTGTCAAGAAGATGGGGCCAGTCTTCTCTGTGGTGCCCAGTGACAGGAGAAGGGACAACAGGCATGAAACGGAACACAGGGAGTTCCATCTAAACGCAAGGGAAGTTTTCTTCACTGTGAAGGGAGTACTGTAACAGGCTGCCCAGAGAGGTTGTGGAGTTTCCTCTAGACACTTTCCAAACTCACTGGATGCACTGCTGTGGAACCTGCTCTTAGTGAGCCTGCTTTGGCAGAGGGGTTGGACTGGATGATCTCCAGAGGTGCCTTCCATCCCCCACCATTCTGCAAGTCTGTCATTTAAGATCTAACTTGTTTTGTGCAAAGCCGATTAAAACCAGAGGAGGAAAAATTGATATAAAGTGTCTGGATAAAGTTAATCTTGGACTAATGACTTCATCAGACAGAAGAGAGAGCATCACGGTGGTGAGGAGAAACAGCATTGCAACTTGGGACTTGCAGAGATCCAGCCAGGGTGCATCAGATCAATACTCTGGTGCATCATGTTCACTGTGCTCTGCTACTCTGCATCATCATAAACTGCCCAGCGTAGCATTTTATGTACCAGCTACGGGCATCCAGGCAATTTGCACTGTATTTCATGTTGCGACAAGCCTTTCGATCAAGACATTGCTCTAATGGAAATTTTTTTTTCTTTCTCACCTTTCCCAGCTATTGAAGAACAAAACAAAGTGTAGAAAAAATAGAGCCTGAAGAACAGAATGGCTGAGGCAGATTGTTAATACAGCTCCTGTCAGCTCAGAGGAAAGAACAACATCAAGCAGCATCAATGGATGGATGCTGTGGATACCCTATGGGCAGGCCCAGACCAGAAGCAAGCCGAGCTGGGAATCACACCCCATGTTGTAGGAATGCACTGGCAATGCGGTCTTTGCTGGGATGGCTGGGTTTAATCTGAATCCGCTCCCTGCTTGAGATCATTACAGCATTAAATTGAGTACAGTCTGGTCTATGGCAAATCTCTCTGCTCATGGGTGGGCTCTGAATGAAGAAAGAGCCAATGTTCCTGTTCGGGTAGTGTAGCTGCCCACCCACAGCCCCTCAAATGCAGGTTGGACTGCAGGGATCACCTTTTCTTTCTGTGTTTATACAACAGCTGGCATCACAAGCTTCTGGCCATAACCTCAAATGCTAATAAAATGACAACATCTGCAATGTATTTCTTGTTCTGAAAGAACAAAAACCCCCATGGAAACTGCAGATCTATCAGGTTTATTAAGAAAGGGAAAAAATTATCATTTTATGCTATTAGTACTATTGGCTTGTAATCTCTTGATGCAGTTTAGATATTATGGAATTTCAGATTTAATACTCCACCCAGAGGATGATATAAGAGCCATTATTGATTTCCACTCCTTGTAAGCAGGCTTAATCTCTATGTAAATTAAAGATTTTATAATATCTTTCACAATATAGATTAGCTGTCACTCAAGTGTTCATCTATTCTCATACCAACAGACTTATTGGCAAGTTCCAGATGATAACACACCTAATGAGATCCAGTTAGGCCTTTGCACATTAACACCAGCATCTACTGACACCTCATCAACCAACCTAAAGAAAATTTGAGGTGGATTTCTTCCGAGAGGAGTGGTGTACACAGCAATGCTGCAAGAAGCACTACTCACCATCTCTGTCCCAGGGGAAGAATTATCTTGTCACCAAAGGTCAACAGGGGAAGATACCAACATCTTCCATCTACCAACTATTCAAATCCTTCAAATATTTGGAGACATACCAGCAGAGAGAAAAGAGAAGCAGGGGCAGAAATGTGCTAAGGTCTTCCCCAGAACACCCCAGCCAGCTTCTCCCCTGACAGCACAACTGGGGAGCGGGGCTGGTCAGCACTACCAACAGCTCTCCCTCCACAGCAGCAAGGGTTTGCTGGTCAGAGCTACCAACAGCCCTCCCTCCACAGCAGCAAGGGTTTTCCCAACATGCTCTTCCTTTAGTGACCAGGCAACTTTTGCTTTCTCCTCCTCTGACTGATGGTGCAGGCAGTGATGGGACTGATATCGTCAGTCACTGCATTTTGTGAGGGGAAGCTTAAACCCAATCTTGAAGATCCTTGTCACACACTGAGAAAAAACCCAAAACCTTACCAGAGGCACAAGGGACTGCATCAAGCCCTGAGTAGTTTGGTCTGAGCTCAGAGGTGACCCTGCAGCAAGCAGGATGTTGAACCAAAAACTTCCTGAGAAGCCCTCTTGGCTGAATTACCTAAAAAAGAGCAAGAGGAAAGGCTTTCTGCTAAGACTCATTTCCACCAGACAGTGGGATACTGGAGTCTAAGAAAAGAGCATTAGCTCTTGCTGCTGAACATTCTTACTTTCTGGGCTAGGAGATGGGCTCCCAGTTACCTCACCACCCAAACCTCTACTTGCTCCAAAAACAAAGAGAAAAAACTTAGGTCTGCCAGAACCACACGCTGTCCTCCCAGTCCTTCTCTAAAAGGCAGCCACAAAATTCTTTTCTCCTCCTTGAAAAATAGCTTCAAACCCAGCAAGGCCCTCAGATTACTTCTGACTAGACTGCTGACGGACGTTCAAAAACCTCTCAGCATGGCAGCACTCAAAGCACATCTCCCAAGCAAGACTGGAGAGGAACAACCAAGGCTTTCTTGTTTCATCTTAGGCTCAGCTACAGCCACTGGAAGCCTGCTGACGAAACCTGCTGTAAAAGTGTGGATTGTGCAGCCCACTTTTTTTCATTATTTAGTGATTTTTAGTACTGAGAAGCAGAACACCACATCCACTGCCAGCCATACAAAGTCTCCCCTGTAGAAAGAGACTTAGGCCATTTTTAACTAGAGCTTTCTGTTTACAGCAACACAGCTGGTATGCAGAGATGCTCAGCATCCCCAGGGCTCAAGCACACAACTGAAGGCAATGAGCACAGACTGACACACAGGAGGTTCCCTCTGGACCCTTCAGCAAACTCTTTCACCGTGAGAGCAACTGAGCACTGACACAGGTTGCCCAGAGAGGCTGTGGACTCTCTATCCTTGGTGGTACTCAAAAGCCATCTGGGCACAGTCTGGGCAGCTGGCTGCAGGTGGCCCTGCTTGAGCTCCTGCTTGGTTGGACCAGATGACCTCCAGAGGTCCCTTCCAACCTCAGCTGCTCTGCAATTCTGTAAATGAAAAGCTTAAAACACCCAACATTAAGCTGCTGCAATTCACCCCCCTCTCCCAGCTTCCCTGGAGGCCTTCTCTTAATTTGTGCAAAGTCACATCACTTCCCAACTAGGGCAGGCTCAGAGGACTGGTGAGGACATTTACAGGCAGGAGTTCAGCAGAGGTGCAGTAACTTCCTCAGCTGTTGTATCCTGTCACTTCAGTGCTTTTAGCTTCATGGCAGGTTTACATTTCAGAGCAACTTCAGCAAGGACAGGGGGACTCTGAGCCTCCAAAGGTCAGCACAGCTACATGAGATTTTGCTGTACACCTCTTTTACCACAGTACCCCTCAGCTACTGAGAGAGGAACAAGTAGCTGAGAGATCTGCAAAGGACAGTTCCCAGGGTCTTTTGCCCTCCTGGAGCTATCAAATCAGTAGAGCAGAGCTCACATTAGATCATCTCATCACAGCTGGGTTTCTCTTATTTCAGAATGCTTGTCTGTGCAGGGTAGAGCCTCCACAAAATACACGTTCCTCAGGGGGCTAAGAAGTTGAAGAGGTGCTGTTTTACCAAGACAATCAGCATTTTAAAGACGCTGAAATTTCATCAAGGTACAGAGTGCATCTGCTCTGCAGTTGTATAGAAAAATGAAGGCATTAAGACTTTGGGGAATAGTGAAGTGCATGAATCTCCAGATCTTGAACTTCATCTCCAGTTTGGGTTCTCAAACAGGTAAGTTTTAATTAGAACAAGCTCTTTTGATTGTTCCATTTGTCCACTGGAGGTCAGTATCCTTCTACAGAGAGTCCCTCTTACCCGGTGTGTGTGCAGTGGACAGCACCGCCTCGTTTTCCCCTCACAGGATTTCAAGGCTTTGGGTACAAGCTGAAGATGGAAGCCAAGTACGGGTGCGCTCTTGCCAAAGGAAGCCCTCTCTTCTCAGTCAAGCTGAGGTTTTAACAAGGTCTCTCAAAGAATTGAAGGAACTGCAAATTTATCATTTTCCCAGCTATTAAGCAGGCTCAAGCAAGGCAAAAGCTGCCACAGCCCTGCTGCAGCTCTGCTGCCATCACTGCAGTGCTGTAGGAGCCAAACGCCAGCGCTCCTCTCTCAGGTAAAAGAGCATCTACTCGGGCAGGGAATTCCTAACCCATGAAGACATGTGTTGAAACACATTTAAGGCATTATCTGGCTTTGTATTTTAATCAAATACTTCAACATAACTGCCAGCCAACAGATTTTTACTATCTAGTTAATCCTACTTGGCTTGTTTGCTGGGCTGAGCTCCAGAGAAGGCGGCTGTTGAGGCTGCTACACAAGCTGCGTAGGAGACGTGCTGCACCACGCTGCTCCCAGAAACGCTCCTTCGTTCGCGCTGCTGCTGCAGCAACTGCCAACGCTTTGCCAGCCGCTCAGTGCATCAAAGAGACGGGAGTTTGCCTCTCTTGAGCTGAGCAGTATCTGATGCTGAAGGATGACAACAGCAGGGGACAGAAGCGTGGCAGGGAAGGGTCAGCAGCAGTGAACAGAGCCATTTGGCAGCGCCGCACAGATCGCAGCCACTGTTTAGGCACTGTCTGTACCAGTAGTTATCAGCAGCACTTCAGAAGCAAATCTGCTCCTTCCCACTTGCCAGGCTTTACCTCCCGTCACATAGCAGTGCAGGAATTCGATTCCTCCCAGACGTGGCCTCTTTCTAGTACAGGACTTGTCATCCATAAATCTCAAGGCAATTCCAGTGGAAGGAAAGTAAGGCCACCAGGGACTCTCCTGGCCTTCATCTCTCTAGTTTGGGCAGCAAATGGAAAAACTGAGGCATTAGGTGTGATGAGGTGAGACAGTCCCCATGCCACATATCTCAAGACCTAGAATTTTCAAGTTCTACGTTATCTCTAACTTCTGTGTTAACAAATTAATGATGCCTCTGACATCTTCAGTTCTGTCCTGCTGAGACCGCTGATGTTCTCGGAGGGAGACTGCTCTTGCCACCCTGCTACCTCTCCATTTCATTGCTTCCTGAGCCAATGATTTTTTTCTCCATCCTTTCTCTAGCACTGGGATCCCTGTTAGCATTCAAATAGATAGGCAAAAATGAATGGTTGCTGCTCAAAACCCAGAGAAGCAATGCCTGCAGAAGGCTGGTAGTTACAGCAACTGGGCAAACCTCACTCCTGGAAGCCTTAACAGAGAGCTGCACTTTTGAAGTATGCTTTACCCACATATTTCTTAAATATCCTACACCTCTGAATATTTCTATTTGCTTTCTGAGCAGAAAACATTATTCCTTTAATAATTCTTGCATTCATGAATTTAAAGAAAGACCTACTTACTATTTAAATGTCAACTTAAGTTTATTTATCCTAATCAGGTATGAAGGCCAGCAGCACTGCCTGTGCCATTTGTAGTCTCATGTCTCATCAGATCAGTGAAGGAAATCAAAGCTGAAGCAGGCAGATGGCTGAATCGAAGAGAAAGGTCATTACAGACTGCAGCTGATAAGGTGAAGAGAATAAAATAGGGAAAGTGATCTTCAGGGAAAAGGTTAAAGCTTAACCTCACCATTCAGAGGGTGGTTCTGTATGCACATAAAACAAAACAAAGAATCATCTATTATTCACCAAAACATCCTCTCCTATTGTTTAGCATAGGAAAAATCCTGGTGTTTCTCTTCTCCATCTGTGTCCCAAAAATCATGATTTTTCTACCTCCCATTTAAGAGACAGAAAGATGGCCACAGATCTGTGGTGTTATTCTCTCCATTTAACTGAGGTATCCTGTACATAAAACACTGCTTCTCTGGTACCACAGCAAAAAGCACCGTTACAGCTACACAACTCTTATGTCTCTTATCTCAAATAATTCTAGTTGTTAGCAGCTGCCTCACAATTTGGTACATTTTAACCAGATTTAAAAACCCTACGGTGAGGATTTATTATCTCTTTCAGCAAAGTACAAAGTAAGTCTATCATGCTGTATAAATAATTCATATAAATTCTAGAAATATAGTAAAGAATATAGGTCAAGAGGGGCACCAGAGGCGAGGGATGGAGCATCCTTTTACTTAAAGCACGTGGTAGACCTAATTCGGTTTCACAGACAGACTATCTCAACCTAAAGAATGAAGATGGCTCAAATAATTTAAAAAGCAAAGGGTGACTTTACAGCAACCGAGGGTTTTGAAGAGACTAGAGGATGAACAAAAACAAGATTAGTTTTTTTCAGATAAGACTTTGTCTGATGGAAGTCAGTTGGGTAGAAGGCAGCTATCTTACTTGTATTTCTTGAAAGATTTCTGAAAAGCCACAAGGGTGGTTTTCAACAGTTACGGCAAATCGGTGGCTGGTTGCTGGGAGAAGCCTGGAGCCAACAGGATCCAAACATTTTAAAGAAAACTCAAAATGGCCCTAGGAACCACCGACATTTACAAATAATCCAGATCTAGGTGTATGGCAGTATTGCAACACACACACTGCAACATTTTATTGCACACATGAAGTACAGTAGTATTCTCTTGTCACAGTAGGATTAAGTATTTTGAGGAATCTATGCAAGAGTTCTTCACAGCAATCCAAAAAGTTCCCTAGGCTGTAAGCAAAACTTCTAAACCTTTGTTATAGCAAAAATGTACTATTAACAGAAACCACACATAAATAAATTTATGGGGAAACTTTTCATCTAGAAAGTGTTTCTTTGTTGTAATTCTGAGAATATGAAACACACACATCTTTCTTCCTCAAATACAGAAGTAATACTTCCAACATGATGGCAACCAAAGTCAGTTTAGCCAGCTGTGTGAAAGCACCCCAGGACAAAAAAGTTTTAGGAAGTATGCTAAATTTGTAAGGAAACCCAAACACATCAGAAAAACAAACCAATGCAAGTGGGGTATTTTCAGCTACAAAAGCAGACCACAGAAAATGAATACAAACAAATCTGAAAGTGTTTTCCAAGTGTAGTTAAGGTGAAGCTTCACATGGCTGGAATGAGCAGTAACTTCTAAAGATTAACATTTCATCACTGAGCTAAGCCTCTGATAAACAATCCTGCTACTGCCATCATCCTTGGAGAAGGAAGAGAAAGGCCCCGTGCCTGGAAGCAGCATGCCTTGTAACATCCACTGTGACCAGCAGAGTCACGGAACAATAATCTATTCAGGTGAAAGAAACCCTAGCCAACCAACCAAACCATAAGTCCTGCTGAAGCAGGCAATGGGAAGATCCTTGGCTGGTAACATACAAACTATGTATTAGAAACCAGAAGAGAAGGACACAGAGGGACAGGCTGCAGGTGACAGTCAGTGCCGGACTACTGACTTCAGGAGAGAAAAGGTATTTCTACAGTGGCCGGTGACTGCATCCCATTTGTGAAGGGTGATAAGCAATGGGCACAGGCCACTCAGCAAGTCAGAGAAAGGTAACTAATAAGGCACTAGAAAGCTAAATTCACTAGAGAAATAAAACATCAATGGCGGGATTATTCAGAAAAATGATGGAGTTCACTAGCCCTGGCAGACATCAAGAGAGCACCTGATTTTCAAGAACAGAGAACACAATCACAGAATGTTAAGGGCTGGAAGGGATCTCGAAAGATCATCTAGTCCAAGCCCGCTGCTAAAGCAGGATCACCTAGACCAGGTCAACACAGATGACTTTTGCCACCCCTTCAGTACATCTGGTGGGACTCTGGTTCAGAGCTGCTGTCAAAGACAGATGGCACAGACCACCCAATATTGACTGGCATTAAGATAACTCTGTCAGACTCCCAGCCCTTGCTTGCTTCCTTCAACCTACCCAGCATCAGCAACATGAGTGATCGCTGAGCAGGGCAGAGTTTTCACGTGGTATGACAGCATGTGAGCAACTGGAAATGCTGAGTGACATGGAAAGGCAACGCATCTAAGACAAGCTGTTGAGACATCTCAAACAGTTGCCCTCAGCTCTAATCTCCAAAGCACCCTGCATGTGACCCCTCACCAAGAGAAATGCACATAAGTACTCCTTGCTCTGGCTAATCAGTTAAGAACATCTGTTATTTGCAGCAGTAAGATCTTATCTCCAAAGTCACTGCTATATTTAGCTAAGAATCTCTTAGGGGCTACTTGTTTTCTTATGCAGCTGAAAGTCAGGCCAGTCCAGCACAAACTTAGGAGACTGCTTTCCCCATGCAGGACTGCACACCTATGTCATCCACACATAAGAACACATTTCTCCAGAGAAACCTACAGGTATTTGACAGCATAGAAATAAACATTCTTTGCCTCTACCTACTAGCAGAGAAAGCAAAATAAGGAATTTCCTCTCCCTGTTTTGTACTTAAAGGACATCGGGTTTTCAGTGTTCTCATTCTTCCTCTTTAATGAATGAGGGTGGTCAACTGGAAATCCACAGTCTCCCTAAAGTTCCCACACCTCCTCTGAAGTCCAAGGCAATTAGGAAGGGTGTTCATTGACAAACTCAAGTCACTCCTGACTATTCCATGGCAGACACCAGGGCCTGAGGGATTCCAGCAAGGATTATAATGTATTTTCATTCCCTATCTCTAAGCACACTGAATACAAAAGCACCTGAATACAGAATGGCCTCAAGATGCTGAAAATCCGTGGGCTTCTCTCTGTGTGTGCAGGTGTCCATGTATGTATGTCATGCACTCATATCAGGAACGCCTCAAACTCAGAACTAATAATTCAGGCTGGCTGCTCCCACAAGGCAAGAGCCTTTCCCCAAAGCAGACTGTACTTCTGTTTATTTGTTGGGTTGTTTTTTTTCCAGGAAGAATAAATGTGTAATGTCACCTAAAAAAAACCCCACAAAAACAACAACAAACCACCCAACCAAACAAAAGGCAAAAAATAACCCCCCAAAAAACATAAAACCAAACAAAAACACACACGCACAAAAATCAAAACAAACAAACCAAGCACCAAAACACAAAACCACAAAAAAACCTCACCATCACAGCCACCTTTGGATAAGCTGTTCTAATATTTATTTTACTCTGCTGCTAGGAAATAGCACGTCAGCTCAAGATTGAATTTGTGCAGCTTAAAAGCTTCCAGCCACAAGATGGTAATGAAATTTTCAGTATTGTTAGATTTATACTGAGAGTTCAGTTTACAGGGAGATTTTAAACATTTTTAGAAGTTACACATTTGCTGTGTCCTTAGGTACGTTCAAGTGGAAGAGAACACCCCTTCATTATCAAAAAAATGCGTGGCACATGAGACCATCCCTGCAAAATCCATCACAAGAACCAGGTCCCACGGGGTCACTTCCCTCCCTCCCAACCCCATCTCCATACTGCAAACAAGCTCCAGTTCAAGCTCGCTCTGAGTAGCATCCACCTCTCTTGCAATAATGATTTTTTTTATTCCTTTTGCAGTTCATCTCAGTACAGAGAAATCAGAAATATTTATTATAAAATACAACTGTTGGCAGCTGAGTCACGAGGAAATACTTTTTTAACATTCAAAAGACAACGGAAAAAGCCACAGAGGCAGTGGGATTGCCAGTCCTAGCTCCAACCCCAACTGATAAATGAGCAGTTATAGACTTTGAACCAAAATGAAAAGCTTGTGTATTCTGTTTCTCTGTTGAACTGCTGCCTTTGCTCTAAATTAACTGAATTGAGTTCAAACCAAAGATGGAAAATTTTGGCAAAATAAGAACCAGAGTGAATGGAATTTTCAGTTGAGCAGAGTAGAGATAAATTTATTTTCTGAGGATAAACCTAAGTCTAAGATGCATAAACAAACCTGTTAAACTTAAAATTAGGCTGCTGTATTACACATTTGGCTTATGGAAGTTCTTCCTAGCATGATGAACAGGCTCGCTTGTTACTGTACCAAGTTTAACCCAATTACAGTTAAAAGATTAAATTTAAAATATTTTTCTAGTAGGCAGACATGGGTTTGCAATTTACAATATTGTGCTTGGTGTCACTGGCCTACAAAGACTCTTTCTTACTAAAAAAGGGGACTCGCCAATGTAGCCTATAGATTTTGCCCTGTTCTTTCTGGAAGGAAAGCTGCTGTTTAATGTATTTCATTGAAAGAAAATTAAAGCTACCTGTAGAAAAATTAATACCTGTTTACACCAGCCAAGAACATCAACCTGGAGCTTGAATCAAGGTTGCCAAAGAACAAAGAAGTGTGCACGATAGGAGAAGCAGCAGTACCTTAAGGGAGTCTGGTTTTGTAGACTCCAGCATCCTTCCCAGTAAAACTGTGGTCCCTATGATCCCAGCATTTGAAGGCCTTACATTTTGTTTTCCATTATTTATTAATAGTGGATAAAGATAAACAGCAACATCTTAATAGTCTAAGGAAAGAAAGACAAGCTCAAAAGTGAGATTTTATTCATAATTGTTACTTATTCACAACCCAAAGTATGATAAAACCAGTTTAGAATAATGTTAGTTTACATCACTAAATTCATTTCACATTTTATTAATAAAATACCAAAAGGAAAATGACAACATTGCAGGTTCAGAGAAACAGGTTGGCTACTATGACTGAAAAATCTACACTATCTTAACTGGGCACAACTGACTGCTTGTTTAATGCTTATTATTTAAAATTAATACAAATTACAAAATCTCAGACACACCCAACTTCTGTGCTCATAAAATAGATCTTCTGTCATAACAAACTTCAGTAGATTGGAAAGAATTTTCTGCTGAGATATTTAATTTCAGCAGGTATTAAAAGAATACTGAGAGCATTCTCCCCACCTACACAGCAATGTAACACTGCAGTCCCTGCTGCTTTTTCAGCCTACCTGCCCAAAGAATCATTTTGCAAGCCACTGGGCAAGCACACCACGATGATCAGAACAAACCATCTCTCATCCAGGCATGAAAAACACTAACAGGCTACGACTAAACTCTATCCTCTGTGGTAGACACAGACCTCGGACTCCAGGACACAAAAATAAAGCAGATTTCAGCTCTGTATTATAAGGCAAAGATAAAACCAGTTCCAGCTGAAATGGATTTGAGTACTTTAAGCTGCCACCAATTAGCAAGAGCTGCAGTTGCTCACCATTATGCAGAGACTGGTGATACTTCACCTGATACAGTTTTAACACCGAGATGGAGTCAGCATGTTGCCACCCTATCATAAAGACAGCCCCCACGGACTGAAAAATCATATGCAGGTTAAACAGCAATGTAGTAGCCAATAGTTTGCATGCAAACATCATGATGGACTGTTACATTCTTAGGACTAAAACTGTTCATTGTGTAAACACAGCTTAGATCATTATCTTCCTCTTCGCATTTTATTGTACTTTTTTTTTCCTTTTTTTAAGAACAGACAGGGCCTCACAAACAAAGGAGCTTTACCAAATGTTAGACCTGAATTACACAGACTTCAGTTACAAAGATTAAAACTGTAATTAGGTAAGGAAGGAACTTGTCCCCTGCTAGGAATACAGTTTTTAAAAGCCTCGTTAGGCAAAGCAGCAGCCTGACTCTCAGTCCAGGAGAGGGGAAAAAAAAACAAACCAAAACCATCCAACCGACCAAAAACAATGACAAAATTTTAATACTGTACTGTGAAAAAAAGGAAATATTTATAAAGAAAACATACAGACAAAACAGACTGTATGGCAGCAATTGTTCCTAGGGAAGGAGAAAACAAGTGTACGTGTATATATATGGCATAGTACCTAAACAGACATTAAAACTGCTTTAACTGGCAATGATTTATCAATGAGATGTACTGGGAAAGAAATACATTCAAAGTAATAGTAGTGTTGAGTAAATGTGCTACGGGAAATGGAAAACGATCAGCCGTGACTATACACATACAACTAACAACAAGACTTATTTACAAACATCTATACCTAAAGGCATAAAGACCAAGTTTAATACTTGTGAAATGTATCCGATTGCTGGATCTGAACTGTTCCCATCTTTGGTAACAAGAGTAACATTTCCAGGCTGCTATAACCATATGGCTTCAATCAGATCTCTCCCTGAAGTCTTTGCATCTGACTGATCTCTACTGTAAAACCGAAAAGCTCTACTGACTGCTGTTTAAACTTTTAGTCATAACATGGATGTGCATCTGCTACATACCTGAGACTGCCTCCCAGCACTCCACTCACCAAGCAGCCAGCAACCTAGAGCTTGGCAGCATTACAAACTTGGCCAGTCTGCTCACAAAATGTTAATTTTGGACCATGTGGATCCATTCTTCAAAGCATACATTTCATTATCTGCTACATTGTGGAGACAAAAAGAAAGATTATATAAAATCAATTCTGTACACAAAAAAACTAAGCCCAGGAGTGATTAAAAATAGACTAAGGTGGGCATAATTAGTAACTGATAAAAAAAAGCTTTAAGTCCTATTTATGGAACTCAACACTTCACTCAGTTACATAGTCAAAGACTAACAACCAGACCAATTCACAAGTACATAAGTTGCTTGCTTAATTAAAAGATGTAAAGTCAAAAAAATATATTTTATCCCTTCAAGATCAGGAAAGTAAAATAAAATGCTGGTTCTGTAACAGTGCAACAACTGCAGAGTCTTTTGCACGCAGCACATGATTTGCTACATTTAGTGGCACTTAAGTATTATGCGGTAAATACTGAATGTAAGACAAGTTTCTGATCTGCATAAGCATCATCACATCATCATTACCAGAGGTGCTAAGCTACAGCATTCTGAATCACACCAATTCAACTTCAGCACTTCGATTGCTAGCCTGAATACATGCCAATGTCCTGCTTTACATCTTGCTAAGAAAGGTATCACTGAAGCCAAGTATTTTAATTAACTTGCCACTGGGCTTGGACCAGGTTCAATCTGACCAATCGTTCTCATCAAACTCTGAATCGTCATCAGAATCACTGTATTCCACAGCAATGCGTCTCGAAAGGATGGTTGCCACATCGTTTCCAACTGGCTCTCGCTTCGCTTCTTGCTCGCGTTGCTCCTGCACCTTCTTCAGCTGAATTCCTGTAGAGACAACTGCTCTCAGACAAAGCTTTCTGCACGAGGATTTCAAGTTTCATATTGTTACTGGTGAGTTTTTTTGTATTCTAACAATAAAGTGTGCAAGAAGTTAAAAAAAGAAACCATTAAGTTAGAGAGCCACCCTAAGCAAGACAAAAAAGGTGGATTGGGATCCATTCTCAGAGACTGAAGACCTCTAGTCTTCTAAAACTGCCAACAGTAGGTTAAAATTCAGTATTCAATACTGTACAGATCCTTTTCATCTGAAGATGAAAGTTTTCGTAATTTTTTTGGAAATACCATTAGACCTACAGCTCCACAATGTAAGCAAAGTCAAGAACAGCCATTAGTCACCGGTTCAAAATCGTGGGCTGAAGCCTGGTGTTGGGTAACTCCACTCTTCTGAACAGAAGATATAAACCCTGTACACCTACAGCCTACTTTACAAGATGAACCCAATTACTGTTTAAATTTGATTACGTCCACACAAACACTAGAACGTGTTTGACAAAGCTGTGCATCTTTAGCTATCAGAAAAAGATCCAACATCAGAGCTGACAAGTGTTGTAATAGGTACATGGTACCTGTGGTTAAGTAGTCACTCAATGACATTCTGCTGGGAACAGAAGCCATGAACTCAGACTACTGAGAGACACAGTGCTTCCACTGAAGGAAAAATAAAGTACCACCTAACACCTGGTGCCCACTTACCCATTCGAATGGCAGCAAGAAGATCACTCCGTGCGTCACTGATCGGTGGCTGTGCAGGTTCATGACGTTTGGGCTCTGCAGCTGCTGGAGCATGCATTGGGGAGGAAGAGAGGGATGAACCTGTAGCCGGAGGGCCTGGAGGGGGAGGAGGTGGTCCGGGGGGAGGAGGAGCAGTGATGACAAGCCCACTAGAAGGAGGAGGATGAGTAGCTGTGTACGTAGAGCCAGTCACCAGTCCGGAATGGGAAGGTGGCACAGGAAGCTGAAGGGGACTAACAAATGCAGTTTGTGCTGAAGGAATCATAGGGGGGGGAGGAGGAGGGGGAGGACCTGTAGGATTGTAATAATCCACCATCTGAGCTGGAAGCATCCTATATAAAACAGAACAAACACATTTAACGCACTGAAAGTTACGATTTACAGAATCACCACCCCTTAAGCTGTTCTCGTCTAACCTCAGCTAAAACAAATACCAAAAGGAATTTAAACTGGGCAGTTAAATATGCAAGTGACAACACAGATGAATTGTCAAACATTGATACATACATTAAGATATAAGGCAGGTGACAAAGTTACAGGCAGTGTCCACAAAGTGAGATTATCTTAATATTCCTGCCTAGTTACATATAAAGCTGTATCTGTTGCTAAACAACTCCTCTGGGTATCTAATGAATAAGGGACCAAGAAAATTGTAGACTACATGTGTCACTTCCATACAAGAACAAGGGTTAGAACAAATATTAAGGGAAAATAAAAGACATTGGCATGGAGGACAACGAAAAGTATGAAGGGAAAGGTTTACCCAAAGGTGTATGCTGCATCTCATGTGCTTTAGTCAAGTTGATAAATTCTAATATCATTTAAATTGATATATTTGACATCTTTAAAAGGAGGAAAAGGGAAGAGCTAACTACTTTGTTAAAATGTCATTAAAAGAATTCTTAAGCAGAAAAAAGGGAATTAATATGAATTAGGAATTATGAAGTAGGTAAAAAACTAGATATAAAAGACAGGAGCTGAAGGAAAACTACTGATGACATTCAGTGATATACGTCAATGTATGACAACTGTGATACACTGACAGTGGTCATGTACCTGGGGACTAAGCACAAGTATTTCTGTTACAGACTGGAAGCAACAGAGAAAATGCAGGTTGTAGCAGTCCATCACAGTGTAACTCAGTCATCTACAGCATGACACCACCATGAATTGGGCAAATGCTATCCCAGGTTGAATCCAGGGAGGCTGAAAACCCCTGGCTTGCTTGGTTTAAAATGATGTAAGCAAGAATGATTACAGCTTTCCTGGGGTTACAGCTTGGAAGTTTAAGCTCTTTACACAAAAGACCAAACAGGTACAGACTCATTAGAAAACAAATGTTTTCTTGCTATTGAAGTGCTAGGACTCAGGAGCAAGCCCTCCCTCAGAATGCATCCTGGAGAAATATCTACATAGTTTGATAAATTCATATCTTGAATTATGGGAGCATCTGTGGCAATAGGGAACTTGATCTGTGTCTCAGGAGATCCCTTCCAATTCTGTCATAAGCTCCTTAAAAAAGTAATTTCAGGGATGCAACACAGACTGTCACGTTAATCACATTCAGCAATACTTTTTCCTGCACATTTCCTGAAGTTTAAAATATTATTCAAATTATGCTGAAACTATTTTCCACTTTAAAGGGAGAGTATTTTTTTTAATATTAGGAAACCTTGATACTTTACATGCACATTGAAATTACACTTTTTTTTTCCCTGTCCTCCCTGGGGAGATAACCAATATATTTTTGTGTGCATGCACTGTATGTTATGAAGAACACACATCCCTCTAGTTTTGTCAAGAATCCACCGGAAGAAATCAGGAGCTTTACCCATATTCTGCTGGTACCACAGGTACTGAGCTATGCTGGCCATCTGAAGGCTGGGGTGGAGGTGGAGGTGGTTGCTGAGGTCTGTTTAGAGTAGCGTGTCGTACAGTGGTGGAAGGTGGTCTGTATTCATGCTCATGGCTTTGGGATGCTGCCATGTACTGCGGACCATCTCCTGTTCCATACGAAGGCATTGCTATCTGCTGATGGAGGGAATGATTTGGAGTAGCAGGGTAAGAATAATCTGTAACATCAGATGCATGGGACCTAAAATTAAAGTAAATGGATGCAGAACAACAGATTACGTTGAGTGTTACAAGGTATTATCTAAATAGCTCACAAGCAAAGCCACAAAGAATGCAATTAGAATTATTTTTCTTGCAACAGGACTCCCTGATTATCAAGCACCACTCCCTTCTAAGTCCATAGGAAGCACAAGAACAAATGCAACAAAAAAATCATGGTTCATCTTAACACAACTTGAAAACAAATTAGTCTGACAAGTCAGCATAAAAGGACTGAAATTGTTTTCAATATTTCAGCACACCAGCTGCATGCAGAATGTCCTCCTCTAATGCAGACTTAAGAAAAAGGCAAAAACGATTCAGAGCTTTCTCCAGATTTTAGACTTCTTTAGTAGCCATAAGGAGGCATATTGTTTTTGTCAGTGATTTTGACAGGCCATTGTTTGAAATGACAATGCTTATCAAGCCTGCCTTAAGTTAACAATGGCAGCAGCAGAAGGGAAGCAATACTGCAAGCACTCACAGTTATGCAGAACACCACATTTTACCAAAGCAGAGAAAGCCCATTAAAAAAGTTAGAAAATGCTTTATTTTCTTTGCATGATTAATTTTGCTGGAAAGTCTTAGAGAAACTGGGAAATGTAAATATTAGTTGAGCAGAGAGTTCATAAAGATACAAAGTCTAGGATGCTCTGTCAAATAGGCCCAAGAGAGGGAGCAAAAGGATCTCTTCATCCCATTACTGCAAATAGTTGTTTTAGTAATGAGCAATCGTGCAGCCTGGTTTTTAGTGAACATAGTAAACTGATGCACTTATCTGTAAGACTGGAAGCAAGGGAAGCAACAAAAAGCCAGGGCTTTGAGTAAAACAAAACAACAGACAAACCCTTTGGGCATTTTGTCCTCTTTCATGCTTCCTGCCTGTTCCATTTTCTTTGCGTCACTCATGAACTCAATGCCCATTTTCCTTCTCTCCCACTCTTCTTTTCTTGTTCTTACTTTTCTCACATTAATTTGCTGGTTTCTGTTTGGATTCAGCTTGTGTTTCTCTCTCTAAAGTAGGACAGGTATAACAAACACATTGTAAATTGCCACAGCTTGGACACTTGGATGACAATGATTAATGTGCAAGTCTGACAGCAGAGGAGAAGAAACAGCAGCTTTGGTTTTTCAATTTAGCATTAAAAAAGAATCACAGTATAGCCAAATACACTTCTTTGGGACCTTATTTATAAAACACTGCTCATGCAGGAGCTGTCAGCATAAAAATGTCTTTGAAATTAGTACTTATTTCCACATGTACAGGTACTTTTATATCTTAGTTCGTACAGCTAAGACTACCTCAAGATAAAAAGAATAGAAAGCCTTCTCTCCACCTCACTACCACTCACCAAATTAGCCCTTCATGTATGTAAAACACAGATTTCAGGATTCAATCACTGATCTTTGATTCACTGAACTTTAAAATTCTCCATACGTTATAGAATTTGAAAGGCTTATATAAATACAAGATGTGTCACATCGTAACATCTACATCTGACATAAAGATGAATCCTAAAATTTCCACCTCAAGAAATCCTACGGATTGCAAATATCCTGGATATATGCAAACAGTCAAATACAGGTTAACACTGATGAGATATAAAAGCAAATCACATCGATCTGACTATTTAAAAAGCAAAGTGTTAAGGAGAAAAACTCAAAATGAGTGAAATGCAGAACTCAGATGAAAAATCCATATCTTGCACTTGACAGCTGAACAGCAAGGTCATTTTACCAGATCGCCCTATGGAAAGCACAGTCTTAATGAAACATTACAGACTGAGGAACAGGAGACATTCTCTATTAGCAGCTGTAAAAATAATTAAAAAAATTGGTAATTAAAGGATTTTAAACAGAGGGGGCCTGAATATATTATTTAAACAGCAGCAGCAATTGTCTTTTTTTGTTTGTTTGTTTCAAGTACAAAACGATTACTCTTCAAAAAGACTAAAACATCACATATGCAAGGTTCTGAGTAGCTGGTTTGGGGTTTTTTTTCTGTTTCTTTTGTTTGTTTCTTTGGGTTTGTGTTTGGCTTTTTTTTCCATAAGGGTTTTTTGTTTGTTTGTTTGTTTTTTAATTTTGTTTTGTGGGGGGTCTTTTTGTTTGTTTGGTATTGTCTGGTTTTGTTGTTTGTTTTGTTTTATATGCTGTTGTTCTTTGTGTGTTTGTTTTTCACTGATCTCCAGTGGACAACAGACTAAAGGTTATCAGTCCACACTTTTGCAGTAGTGGTTGCTTCCTCAGCCTAGCCATCCAACAATTTAAACACTAAGTTGTCACACACTTTTTCCAGTAGATTCTATTTATGCCTCACATTACTGCCAGCAATTAACCATGACAGAGGAAATAAAATAAGTGGGAAAATCCTCTAGTGAGATTTGCTTAAAAAAACTCAGACTTCGTGCACACCAGAAGGTTAACGCCTCCTGAGTTCAAAGGGAATTTCAGTTAAAGATGAATTCTGCTGTGTGCCCCTAAGCAAAGCTTTCCATTTCAAGCAATAATGTTGCATCTGGTTTTGCAGCTTGCTTTTTAGACAAATAGAACATCAATAAAGCTGAACTGTTCCCCCATTAAAGCCCTGTTAGAGGCACAAGTGTTTTTGACTGACTAGATCACAGGACGATATTTATTAAGCTATCAGCAGCATAACATAGGACAAACTAGATGCAAAGGAAGAGGTACTGACAGTACCTAGTAGATACAGACTTAAATGCTTTTGTAACTACAACTGCTCAAGATCAAACAAAGCATGCAGCAAACACTTATTACACTGTGTAGTATTATGATGACAAAATGCTCATCTGAAGCTGAGGAAGGAAAAAACCATTACAGAATTTATGTTATTTATACCTTAAAATAGTTTTGAGAAGAACTTTAAAACACGTGTCATATGTTTTCTCTCTTCTAACTATTCCCAACCTGTAGAAACACCTAATTCTACTTAGTATTTCTGAACATACAACTGTGGTACGACAAATAGCTTTGCTATAAACAGACCTAGTATCAGGGGACAGTGATCCCTCGGAAGATGCTCCATGGTACACACTTTGAGACAACCTGTTGTCAGGTCTAAGCTCTTTGTCATACGCCATCATATTCCACTCCTGGCGTCTGTTCCTGGCTTTTCTAACCTTTTTCACCTCACGGGTGGTGCCATCTACACGCTTTTGCTCCTAATGTTCAAACAAAAGAAATAAAGCATGCAAAGAGAGAAAAAAGGAAAGGAAAAAAAGCTGGTTAAAATGCAGTTAGAGCGCATGAAAATAAGACCAGATTTACAGATGAAGTCAAGTTTGCATAAATTTTTTCTGAACTGAAAATGAGAATATCTCCTTATACTATGAACCTCATTGGTAGTAAAACTGGGCTCTGCACTTCCTCCATAGGATGCACGTGCCAGTGTGATACCAACCTACTGGTTTTCCCAATACGAAATGTGACTGGTATTAAAAGCTAGAAGCTTTAACTTCTTCTGACATCATACGTCATCTATTTAGACCGTCCTGAAGTACCTGTAATTTCCTTCTCCCACAAATGAATCTTAGGAGAATGAGTTAAATATGCTCAGGGTTATTCTGGGGTTTCGTTAGGGTCTCGATCATCTGAAGCCTTGGGGAAGTATGGAAATATTAGAAACTTTCCTCTTTCCGAGTCTATGTGAAATGACTTATTTTGGTTTGCTTTAATTTCTTCTCCCTGCTTAGATCTGATTAACTACCAAAATTCCTCACAGGTTTTCCTCATGTTTTCCATTATCTTATATCAAAATGAATGACACATCCTCTCTGAACATGTCAGTAATACTCAGGCCAGTAATATATTACAGCTTTGTAACTTCATGACAAATCAGACTGCTTAGTTTTTTAACCCTTTATATAGAACTCAGGCCAATCAATGTCAATGTTTATCAGCAAGATCTCCTAAGAGCGGGACTCAGTACGTTCGCACCTCTGAAACACTGTCCTCGACTACTTCTGACCATTCAGTAGGAATATAAAAACCAATCTGATGCTTCAGTAGAAAAATAAACAAGTTTGCTCAGTCCAAACTGAGTATTTGTACTACTCCTTTTCTTAACATTTACGAGGGGACTGGATTTTTAACTTTATCAGCTCTAGAGCCCACATCTTAGCATCCTAATTCACAAATAGGTTAAACATTCTTTATCTATTAATAAATTGGTATTTGGCTTTTGGCTGCTAGAAACATAGTTTCTCAGGAAACAATTACATTGATGTTCTGTGAATGCAGTCATATTCAACTGTATTCAGAGAAGAGTTCAGTAAAATGCTGATATGCAAATATTTTCTTGTGGAATCTCTATCTTCAAAGTAAGGGATAATAGCTGGGACACTGGTCTCACCAAAAACAAAAAGAAGAAAGTACATCACAGATGAACATCAGTATTTTACCCCAGCTGCCCAAGAGCACAGAGTAAATAATTCTAAAAGAACCTATTTGGCATTATACAACTAACAAAAATCTATCAGATGCCCTTGTTTGGGTCTCTTGCTTGTTCACGTATGTCCATACAAGGGACCTGCTGATCTGCAGCTGCTAACATTAAGAATGACAGAGAGAAGTCTTTCTGAAGTTCAACATTCAAATGCTTTAACAAAACTTGGTCATTCTTGGCCCCTGCAGTGAGCTGACTTTTGATCTGGTTGATGTTAAGTAAAGATCCTCACATTGGTCCTTAATTACTTTCTATACAACTGTTTACCTCACCAAGCTTTCAGAATCTCACCCTTTTTTATTGAAGTTATGCAAGGCATTACTTTCTCCCTTGTTATCAGTTCTTCACATCAAAATTTCCCAGTGAAGGAACTGATGCAGAAGGGAGACAGATTCAGTCATGCTTTAAATATATTAAGTTTTACTAAACATCGTGGTTGAATATATGCTTGTTAAAGGTTACACAGGCCAGATTTTCATTTGACTGCTGCAAAATTTCATTTGTTTTGATTTGTGACTTCTATCCTGGTCCATTTATTAAGATTTTGTTACCGAATTATGCTAGATTTCAGAGTAAAGTACAAGTAATCCTCTACGTTAACAAAAATATGCTTTAATTCCCTCTTCTCCCAAAATAGCAGCTCCGTCCACTAAAGGTCACAACTACATATTTCTTCCAAGTTTCTACATAAAGTAAATATCCACCTTTTGACCAATGTGTGATGCTGCTCAGAAGACAACCATTTGGATGCAATTCCTGTACAATCAGGAGTGCTTACATGCCTGCTTACATATAATCACCTATTTAAAAGTCTGCTTTTAAGAGATCGCTATGTTGGTTTTATTTTTACAAAAAAGGTAAATACATGTGCATGTAAACAAACAACATAAACCTAAAGCTTCATTTGTTTTTATCAGATCAGATTTCCCTTGGACAGGTTGTTCCAGGTAACACCTCTAAGTGTGTTAATGAATAAATATGCTGGTGCCCATTTTACTCAAACAGTACCAAACCCTACTGGTATTGATTTTTTGATTAAATATTATATCAATAAATCTCTAAACCACTTAATTTCTTTCAACACAGTGGGGAAGGCTTATTACTAGCAGCTGATAAAACTATATACACCTCTAACTGCATACATCTCTAACCAAGTAGCTTTAAGTTGTTCAAGTAATCATTTCTTTTCCTTGACAAACAACGGCACCTAGGGCAATGACAACAGAATTCTAGGGCAGTTGAAGCCTTTCCAAAGAAACTAGTTAGCAGTATTACTTCAGGAAGTTAAGAAGCGTTACTCCCTTTAACCACATGCAAAAGCAGCTGTGGCAGGCAAGTGGACACTGTAGGTTAAGCCAGAAAGCAGGTTTGTCATTCAGCTGTCGCCAGGAAGTGATTTCAGCAAAACGCAACACACATATTAGAGCCCTCAAACAGGGTTAAGTTAATTTTCAGTTTGATATTTGCATTGTTAGCAAATGATATTTCAAGAACCTTAATAAAGAATTAGAAGTAGAAGAAAGGAGCTTCAGTAAGTATTTACAATACTTTCAAAAAACCAGGAGGCATGAGCCTAGATTATTTTCCTGACTTCAGATCCTATCAATCACAACTAATCAAGAATGGTTTTTTGAAATACAAGCCCCCCAAATGTAAATATTTCTACTTATTTAAATTAATAATAGTTTCTCAGAAAAAATAAAGCAACAATACAAAGCAAAATGTAAGACCTTTCCTTTGATTAACCAATGGTTATCAACTGGTCTACTGCGGTCATTCAATTGAGAATATTACTGATACCTGCACAAGTCAGAACTAACTTCACTGAACTCTGAGGCACTGATCTACTGGGAATCTGACAGAAAAAAAATAGACTACACCACAGATCTTATAGTTAAAAGAATTAAAATTACAGCTTTCTTCAGAGAAAAAGTTCACCTGAAAGAGTCAAATCAGAAAAAGCCTGTTAAGATTTCTTCAGTTAAACTGAATACAGAAACAAGTATGGTATTTGAAGGCAGGAAAAAACAAAACTCCTTACAAACCTCCTACTGCAACAGCTCAAGCATTTAAGGCAAATAACCAAAATAATATCGACAAACAGATTCTCTGGTGCAAGTAGTACCCTCAGGCTTCACTGACCACCTGAAAAATTGAGGCTAAAAACCAGCTATATTTGGTCAGCTGAGCAGGACTTCATTTGGATGTCTAGTTTATAATTTACTAAACACCACACATCTTTCTCCATAACTTCCATATTTTGTGCTTCTGTAGCATACAAATCGAATAAGGAATTCTCACTTAGATTCAAAATGCACCTTCGGCCACAAAATCATTAATAAAGGCTCTGGATTCGTTCCTAGTCACTGCTGTTGTAAGGACAAGAACAGAAGGAAATGACAGTCTGTTAAGCAACCTGTGGAACCACCGGTGCCTGTGAGAGATCTCACCCAAACCTCCAGCTCTCTAAAGGTTCCAGATGATAGAGCTCATTTGCACACCAGCTTCTGGAAAGCTAAAAGCCAGGTTTCTTCCTGTCATAAAGTAACACCTCTTCATGGGAACTCAAATCTGTGCTGCTTTATTCTTAGTTGGTTGTGTCACATATTTAATCAAATCAAATAGCACTTCAGGTAGAATTTGTCACGGGGTATTTCTGGGATGTATGGCCGTAATCCTTCATGATGGGAATTGAGCATATTTTACACCCAGTCTGCAGACTGTAATAAGACAATTAAAATCTACAAAGAAATATACCATCCATGGATGGAAATAAAAGAAACATGTTGCCTAAAATACAGCCTCAAAGAAAGGTTATAAAGTGGTTTTATAAAAATCTCTAAAGCTATCAAAAAAACTTCAAGGAATACTGTTAATTTTTTTAAGCAGCTCTTATTTTTTTCCTTTTTAAAATTAAATCAGAATGAAAAAAATAACAGTTGATAGTTTCTTTTTATGCCTCTCTCTACGGAGGGTACCTAAATTTGAAGGAGAAAAGGTGGGAGGTTAAAACCCACAAGGTACAATTATCCCTATAGATTTTTCATAAAGAAATACAGAATTAAATCAAAATAAACCCTAAACAACTAGAGAATGAAAGCTGCTTTAATTATCTCAAGTCTTTCAATCAGCTCTGTGACTTATGGTACTGAGAATATAGAGGGATTATAACCTTGCATATATATTTGTATTCAACTATATAAATAACCAAATAGAACGCATATTCATGCAGTAGACATGTCCAATACATGCATATATATGCTGATATCTGCTTATATATACATATGCATAGCTGTGCTGACATGCAACCTCTAAATGTGTAGATGTACTGAAAACTAAGTAGCTTCCTTGTATTTCCTCTGAGTGGTCTGTGTACCTTGATTGGAATTTTTTGGTTTTCATTTTCCCCTTTCAAATCCTGTATCTTCCCCTGCACCTATCTAAAAAGGCACTTGCTGTGAGATAAGATAGGCAGTCTTGGTTTGAAACTTTCCTTTTCACTTTTTTTTTTTCAGAATTATCTTCAAAAATATTGAAGTCCTCAGACTTGATTTAAAAAAATGACCACAAAGTAGCTGCAGAAGTAGCAGTGGATTTCTTCATTCAAAAATAAGAAAAATTCAAAATTAAAATTAAATTAAAAATTCAAAAATTTAGAAAATCTTGATTGCATCAGAAAACATATCTTTGATCTAACTGCTGAAGATATTCCAGAAGGACTGAAGACACAATTCAATGGAAAAGCCTTTTTCTGTTTGTTTTAAACAAGAGAAAGTAAAGAATATTACTGCTAAAATTCTCTTGTTGCTGAACCACAAGTAATTTTGCTGTGTGTTATCTTACTAACTTGTAACAGGTGTAGAAAAGTGAAGAGTTGCTATCAAGGAATTGAAAAAAAAAGTCTAAATTATTTCTGGCTAAGTTCGTGTTTGGCTACAGGAGTTGATGCTGCTGGATACAAATAATATTAAAATAAAGGGAACTATAATTCAAATTCCTGTTGTGTTTGTTAAAGAAGCTATCTTGGAGGATACCTAAGAGTACTCCTAAAATTCAATTTGCCAGCTTCTTAAATAGTAGGAGCTTTAAAAGCAGAACTAACTGAATCTACAGCCATATATAAAGAGGAATACTCTTTCCATGCACACATCCTAAGTGCGACCTAGCAAGTTTTATGCCTGGACACTGTACACAGAATTGTAACAGACATTTGTTATTATGTTTCTGCTTTTACCTTTTGTCTCCTCTTTTCTTTTCGCTTATCTTCAGTATCTTGTAACATTTTTTCTTTCCAAAGATCAAAAAAATAGGAAGGATCAGTATAGAACTTCAATCCATCTTTCTTATCATCCCTGGAAATACAGTAGAAGAAAAGCTAAGAAAATAGGAATTAGTATTTTTCAAGTCAACAAAACTCACCTTTGATGGTCATCCAAGCTTCATCTTTACTGCATTATAGAATGATGCTGCATGAATTGCATTAACTGTCACTTTTCGTAGTTACAGCTTACAATTGGCTTGAATTTCCAGGGAAAGGGGTGGAATCCACAGCCTTTTGGGAGGCTTTCTCCTGGGCTAGGTCTCATCAGAACTCAGCAGGAGCTGACCAGGTTCCTGCATCCACCGGTTCACCAGAGTGAAATTCACTGGTGCTGCGAGATCAATGCCAAGACAGGATGTGTAGGGAAGAGAGGAGATCAGAAAGGAACTCAGCTGTCTCAAAACTGGAAAAAGAGTACCTGGCTCAGTCCAGATGGGTCTTATGATCTGAATTTAGGAACAAGGTAGGTCTGAGTACCTTTTCCCTTTATGACAAGAAGCACGAGACAGCCGCTGTTCTCCGTGGGACTCTTCTAACTGGGGGAAGGGTTAGGAAAGAGGTGCCAACTGAACCCTACCAGACTGTTCTAGGAAGATTTGAGACACAGGTGATCTGGGCTTGCCAGCTCCAACTAGCAGCACAAGCCAGGGACACCCAGACTCAAAAAAGGTATGCTATCGAATCCAGAGTTTGACTCCACAGCCTGGAAACAGGGAGTCTTCCAATATCCTGAACACTTGGAAAGCAATGGATATAGGAGTCAATACAGCAGGGCAACTGGCATGGTCCAAACAACATATGACAGTGATCCCAGTCTAGCATGCTAAACTTGTGTCCTTCGGAGACCCTTTTGACCATGGGTCTTAATTCTTCCTAGGCAAACTTTTAATGGCAGCTGAGTACAATGTCCACCCGCAAGATCAAGAGTGATGGAGATCAGCACATGGAAACAACCACTGAAGAAGGGTGCAGACAGCAGATCTCGCACACTGTCTGCTCACATGCCCATAAACTCCTTATTTTTTGTGTGCTAGATCTCCTCGCTATAAACATCTAACCTACTGAAGGGGGCACTTCCACACCTCCAGCTTTGTTCAAACTACAATTTGTGTCCAAGACAAATACAAATAACTTGAATTCAGCAGATGTAAAGGACTTATCAAGAAACATAACTTAAGTAAATTTAACTAAAGTATCCCCAATAAACCAGGAGTAAGAATAAAGGTCACATGTCATCCAGACATTAGGACATAGCTGTGCAGAACAGCTGATTGATAATTCTAATATGCCTATAAAGAAATGCCACCATTTTCTGTAGCAGCAGCAACAACCACATCCTTCAGCTATAAATCTAACAATTTTACCTTACAAGTAAAAGCTCTTAAAAATGAAAGACACTGAAAATACACTGCTATGTCATTCCTAAAAATATTTGCAATAATTTACTGCAGATTGAGTACCTCTTTACACAGATACCTCACAACCTACTACTTCTCAAGAGCTGAAGGACAGAGTGAAAACGTTGCCCACAACCCTTCCAGGGGGCCATATTATACTCATTTCACAAACAACAATAAACTTAAAAGAAACAGGAAAGGGAAGCAGGAAATAAACTCCCGTTTTCTGCTCTTTGATTCACCAGTAAGCAACCAGGAAAAGAACCAGGTAAAGACTGTGTGAGCCCACACAATGATCTGAGGAAGAGGGAGAACAGCGGGAAGGCTAAAGCCACAAATCCATCTCTCTGGATAAATTAACCAAAGAATCCTAGAATGTTAGGGATTGGAAGGGACCTCTAGAGATCGAGTCCAACCCCCAGTTAGTTCAGTATATTAGTAATTTTCTTTTCACTTTCTAAATTATCAACAGCCCTTGCTCTGATCCTGTGCTGCCATGTAACACTTTTGATGATTTTTGTCACATACAACTTATGATTTTAAGTGTTGCAATAGCAGTCCTAGTTACCATGAACAGGGAAGTCCCTGAAAAACCAAATGTCAATAACCAGTACAGCTTTTCCCTTCTGCTGTAATTATTTTCTGCATACAACTAGGCAATAAAAGGCAAAGTATAAGAATGTAAACAATATTTCCATACCTATAAGGTGAAAGAATATTCAGCGGAGGTGGTTTGTCACTCTGATTATAAATATCAGCCACTGGATTAGGAATGCTATTCTTAGAAACTACCTGCTGATCTTGAATTGTTGAGCTCTTGAATGCTTTTTTCATGTTGATATCCTGTAATGATACTGTTAAAAAACAAAAACTCATGTTAATCAGACCTGTGATAAGTGGATACAAAAAGTTCATTCTACACTAGCTATTTAAAATATTCTCAGCAAAATATAGAGGAAAACAAAGATATTTCTTTAGCAGATAATCATGGTATCTAAGCACAAAGGCATAGAACAACTATCACATCAGACAAGTCCCACTTGGTCCAGAACCTCACTTAAAATAATGAGGCCATGGACTGTGTCTTGGAAGATGATGAGGGAATTCTGTCACATGCAGACACCTAACAATCTCCCCTTTCTGTGAGGTGGAACCTGGACTTGTAATAGCAGCAATACTGGCTTCAAGCCTGAAACACAAGGTCTGGTATTTCTCTGACACAGCATGTTTTATAATTACATGTGGTATCCATACACATTCAACTCCATCCCACATGTAATTAAATTATAGCCTCCACAACCTCCTCTGAGAGAGTTCACATCTTTTACCATCTTTCAATTCCAAAATCTTTCCATGTAATTGAACATCCCTTGATCTGAAGTTTTCCTCATCTTTCTATAGAGAGAAATACTGACCCTTTATACAGTCCAGTAAGGTTACTTCCATTTTATCCTTTCATGTACACAGTTCTGGGGGAAACAATACTAACCATCTCATTTTTTCTTTCCAAATGCAAGGTTTAAAATGCTTTTAATTGTTCCCGTCACATTTAGCAAAACTTTTTCTTGATATATTTTTTTTCTGAGATGGAGCAACCACTGCTAAACAGATCCAGATAATGACAGTCACGATTTAAAAGTTGCAGTAAGCTCTCTGATTATCTTGCCCTCTTGTAGTGAGAGGTCCAAAACGGACCACAGTGTTTGAGGTGTGGCCTCACCAGCAGCAAGTACAGGGGTAAAATCACTTCCCCAGTCCTGCTGGCCATCCTGTTCCTGATACCAGGCAGAATACTGTTGGCTTTCTTGGCCACCAGGGCATACTGCTGGCTCGTATTCAGCCAGCTGTTGACCAACACGCCCAGAGGCCCTTTTTTCAGCTGTACATACCTGAATTGTTACATTTGTGTTTGAAGGAAGATTGAAAGAGCACGAATCCCACTTTTCTGAGGCTTTTTAGTGCAAATTATTTATATGCTTTTGAAAAATTAGCCTCCATTATTTTAAAATGACCTTTCAGCTGTAGTATGTTATATAGAAAATATTTTTATATAGGCTATGTATTAGTTGTATTTAAGAAATTGCTGATGCAATTAAATGCAAAGGGTGTTTAAATCAACCTAGCAGTTGACATTTTACTTAAAAGGCACCCAGACATAGACTTAGTATTAATGGCACTACAACGAATTATTATAAAGACTTCAACTTCTACAGTGAAAAGAGCTAATAAAATTTCCTACTGACACCAAAGTGACAACAGTTTGTATATACAGCTAATGAACATCAAAGGTGATTAGGAATGCAAGAGTAATAACTGCTGCCAAGTTAAAATAAAACCTGATGAAATCCTCAGTCCGTACACCACTTTCCCCTTCCAAAAGGCTTTTAATTACTCTCCAAACTCCGAAAACTAGCCAGGAGGTATTGCATGATACAAATGAGACATTAAAAAGGAAAGTAAAGCAAAAACAACCTCTAATGAGGACTGCATTTCCAAAAGTGTTAGATTTGAAAGTCACAAAGACTGATGTCGTCCACCTCATCTTGGAGCAAATACAGTGTATGAGTATTATCTAGTTTGCTCATATTACCACCACAACACACCTCAAAAACTAAGCTGAAGTGACCCCATAATAGCTTAGTTTATGTTCTCATATAGCTTTCAACCTCTAAAACATCAAAGGAAAGATACTAGTATCAACTGTGACATCTACTACCAGTTAACATGTCCCAAAACCAGAAAAAAATTCAAGATTTGTAATAATTTTCAGATTACGACAAGCTAAACAGAAGGCTAAATATTATACTCTTAAATATCAACAGCAACAGTTAATGTTGGCATTAATTGTAGTATTAGATATATAAACTATGCAGATATAAATATAAAATGCAATTATAAACCATAAAATAATACTATTAAATATATTACAAGTAGCACTAACTACTGCTGAGTAAATACTGCTCTATTGTCCTGATGTGACAAATTTTTACAGTTTACTAAACGTTGGGGATTATAGGGAATATAAGCAATGGCTGGCTCAGACATGTAACTGAACATAGAAATAAACATGGATGTTAAAGCTTCTGGGTCTAGAGAGACAAATGGGGTTTACTTACCCAAGTGTTCTCAATGTAATGATGCAACTTAAATCCTTTGTTTTGACTGTGAATTGATGAATGATCAAATACATACGCAAGTGAGGAGGTAACAGCGTTTTAAAGGAAATACTGTTTCTAGTGACTAGAGCTCCCTAGGGAATTTAATCTAGTTGATGCAAACACTCAGGTTAGGTAAAGAGTATTGTAACATCTTAGTAGTGTCTGTTCCGCAGTCGTCTGACACAGTTTGTGACCACCCTACCCTGAAATAAAGAAATGAATCAACTGTGTCAAACTTTTTCCAATATTTCTAACGAGGACTAGATTTATTCACTTCTGATTTATTACACTCACAAACTAAAAGTTTTCCCTGTTTAAATGGCAGCTTAATGGCTCCATTACTACAGAGGCTTAGTAACACTTAGTAACACTAAGTCAAAAATGAAGCCAGCTATATGACTCCAGACTATTTTTTCTCGCTCTAACAGGATTTTTCCCAGCTTGCCTTACTGAGAAAACAAGATCAAATATCAGTTCGAGATTACTTCAGAAAGGCAGAGATCATTATGTAATTAAATACTGTGGTCTTGTCAACATCACTTCTGGCTGCTCAGTGCCTTCATGCAATTACCTACCCTCTTCCACTGTCGAATCCAGCTGGGTAACTTTGACAGCAAGACGATCAATTCTGTCTTGAAGGGAATTTGCTCTGATGTAGAAGCTGTTGGCCTCATTAAACAATTCACCAAATATGTCTTCAGCATGTTTGCCTGTGTAAGAAAATAGACAGGGAAATCCCTTCACTAAAGCCTTACAAAACACAGGACAAGAGGCTTCAATATCACTGTTATAATAAAACACAGTAGCTATAGGATGACAATGCACTTTGTCAGTCAGCAAAATTTTAGGCAGCAGATTTGTAAAAACAATAAATAAATAAAATCTCAAAATGTACCATGAGTACTGCCTGAAATCTGTTCTCCTGGACATCCTGGTTAGTCTTCTACTTCAACAGGGAGACTTTCAAATTTTAATCCTTATGTAGCTGAATTACAGCCAAATGACACTCAACTGATCATTAAAAACTGCCTCTGTGATGAAAATAAGGGCCCAAAGTTACTGCTGTCCATAAAAGCTTCTGAAGTAAAATTTGAAATCTAAAGTCTTGAAAGCCATAGTCGTTAAGATTTAATTACAAGCATAAGCACAAGCTAACATCAAAATGAAGGCAAAGTGAAACAGACAAAAAGCAGGACCCTCAGCCAAGGCAGCCCACTTACCTCTACAAATGCTCTCTCATGCTGCTTTCACTGGAGTCATCTGAGATGCTAAGACAACACTGACCACTTTTACCCATGAACAGTCTGGACTTGATAGAGCACAAAAAAAAAAAAAAAAAAGAGCCTACAACCTCTTCAGCTCCCTTTCACTGCTGTATTTTCTCAATCACTAGGAGAACAGACAGTCCAGTTCAAATCTCAGCCTCAGGCCCTGCCCTGCAAGTGCTACAGTGGACAGGAGTGCCACATGATAAACCAAATCCCCTCCTGGTCCAAAGAGCCTTCTGTGTGTCCGTTCCTTTCCCAGGTCTCCCATCTCCCATGTGCAGCACACTGTCATCCACAGCTTGACTCTCCTATCCCATCCCATTCCAAATCAGAATTCCCATTTAATACTTCTGCCCCAGAATTTCCCCTACAAATTTGTTTCCACACAAATTCCTTGTTCCCGTTTCCTCAGCTGACAGTATCCTGTGTCTCAGTCCTTCCTACCCAGATATTGCTGCTCCATTTAAAATCTCTCCCTCCACAATTTCTACAGCCAACAATGCTCTCCAGACACCCACACTCCATCAGTTCTCCAAGCAAAAAGCAAAATTTTGCCTCCTGCGTTTAACCATGCTTTTTAAACTAAAAATAAATTTTAAAACCCTTCTTCTGAATTGAAGTCATCTTGTTATAACCTGTGTCAAGATGAGACTGAAGAGCAGAAATGGAGGGGAGGGGGAAGTGAAACTGTCTAATAACTGGTACAATACAGAACATGGATTAACCACCTAAATGACAATGACTTCCAAAAGAACAGCAATTGTTGACATTTTAAGTTGGATCCTATAACCAACCTTAATATTTTAGAAAGAAATGAAAATTTCAGTCCATGTCCCATCTTGTGAACACCTGGAGACCAAAAATCAAAGTAAAAAATGGCCTTACTTAGGAAGTCAACAGGATCTGTCCCTTTCTTGGATCATTTACTTGGGTGGATGAGAATGCCATCACTAAAACAATGACTGAAAGCACTCTGAATTACAAATGAAAAAGATATTTAATTTGATTGCCTTGTTTTGAGTGAAGGACTTTCCCAGTACTAGATTTCTTCAATAAATACAAGATAAGCTGAACACTAACCAAAAAACATTAGATCTTTTGGACTATCCAAGCTCTGCTTCGTACCTACGCAAAAAGGGGATAGACAGGCAAGGTGTGCTGCCTACCTGCTCCTAATCTCCTCCCCCTCCAAAACAGAAGTTACACAACCACAGAAGAGTTGAAGTTGAAAACTGCATAGTCCAGCCCCCTGCTCAAAGCACGGTCAGACAGAGCAGGTTGCCCAGGACTGTGTCCAGCTGGGTTTTGATTACTTCCAAGAACGAAGGCTCCACAACTTCTCCAGGCAACCCGTGCCAGTGTGAATGCTGCTGAAACACCTTCACACCAGAAGAGCTCTGAGTCCTTCCCAGTAGCTCGCTGAGATTCAGTTATAATCACCATTCAATTTAGTTGTTGCAAGTGAAGAGGTTAGTCCAAGCTATGAAACAAATATGCAGGTACTATATTCTTCAGCCATCAGTATTCAGAGCTCAAAACACCAATAAATGTTAATGGCTGTTAGCTTATGTTAATATTTTGAAATCTACCCGCTGAGGGAGGACTGATGCATACTAGGATTAAACATCACCCCTAGAGAAGTCGAGCAGACAGGTGAATGTCAGCTAGCTTTCAAAAGGCAAAATAAGTCAAAGTTGATCTGTGGAAACATACTTACTATTGAATTCTGTTTGGTTTGGGTTTTTGTTGGTTTTGTTGGGTTTTTTTGTGGTTTTTTTTTTTTAAACACTTGCTACTCTAAACAAAAGACAGGTTATCAATCTCCTGTCACTAAAAACAGCAACATGGTCAAGCAATATTGGAACATGTTATTCCAAATAACATGAAGCAGAAAGTTTTAAATAAAAAGTAATGCTACTATAGTGTTTTCTATGTTAACATATTTTTCATTGAACAATACAGAAACAAGCAGAAAAAAAAACCTTGTTACAATCTTTCTACTTAAAAGTTGGTTTTGGTACCATAGGATAGTCATTTAGAAACATCATAGTAATCGTGCAGTGTTTTCTTCTAAAGGTCCCTCCATCCACAGTAGTAGTTGGCCAGGATATAGTCATGATGTGCCTCACCAAATCCCCACTCTCAACAGGTTTTAATGTCACTGAACAGAAGTGACATTACACAGCTCTATGAAGACGACCCATGGAAGCGTATCAGATTGCTCAACAAAATAAATTTCCAAGCATTACAAGACATTTCTGGACAGCAGTATTTCAAGAATAACTTAAATAATACCACTACCCAAGCTCTACAGTAATGGGATGAAACACCTTGCCACCTCAGTTTTGAACCATCTCCAGCAGAGACCAGACACCACCTGAATTAATTACAATTGATTTTCACACGCTGCAGAAAAAGGTGTGCAGAAACACATTGAACACATTGCCCCAAAGGCCTCTCTCGTCTGCAGTCAAAATGCAGAGTGCTGTAACAGAAGAGGAATCCAACAATGGTGCTGGCTTGTCTGAAGACTGGAAACTCACCAGTGTTTATTACGGTGGTTAGCTTCTTTTTATCGACTTGAGTCTAAAAAGTACAGCTTCCCTTTCCATTCCTTGTTCCACAGACCAGTACATAGAAGAACACATTCAAGTTAATAGAAAGACTTAGAGCACGTGAACAGGGTTACAATTTTTCACACCACAAGCATGCGTTATCAAAGCGGAAAGGCAGAGCGATGTCATCACCTGGCATTCAGGTGCTGGTTCTACAAGACACTGGAAGATAGATGGCACTAGGGTCACCCCAAAAGGGAGACAGCGTTGCACAAATGCTCTCCTCAGGGTCCTAGATAAGGAGTAGAACATCTTGCAGAACTAGCTGGTGTTTTGTGAACTGGAATTCATCCAGGACATGGCCATTATATCACAACATGGAGCAGATTCTACCCACCAATTTGTAACTGGATTGATTAGCATTAGAAGCCTGCTTCCCCCCTGTCCCCACCTCTTCTTTTTAAATAAGCAAAATTGTTAGGCTGCTACTGACCGGGTCTTGGTTCTTAACTTGCCTCCTCATAGTCCCTCCAGCGGGATGCCTAAGGCCAAAAAAGCTAATGTCCCAACTCAACCCGATTTAGCAGTGGAGAACAGCAGCTACACAAGGCTGGATGCATCGTGCTCAGACCTGCGAACTAGCCCAACACTGAGTCAATGGCCAATCTACCCCAGAAAATGCTAGGAGACAAATAGGTGGATGGTGTGCCCTGTATGAAAGGTCTTCCCCGTCCCCACAGACCATAGTTTCATCCAGTTTATGTTGTATAGCAAAAAAACCATTTAGTATCACTTGCACATGGGTGAAAGAAAGTAGCTCTGTACCCACATATACCATGTAGAGTTTATGCCCAGGCAGAAATAACATTTCAGTCTGACAAGCAGTGTCTGAGGGAATGGAGAAGCCAGATACAAAAAAAATAATGACTCACAGAAAGGAAAGAAGTGTTAATGCAACTTGAAGCACGTTAATGTATAGGCTGAAATCTAATTAAGAAAAGCTCAATAAAGCATTACATATGCAGTCTTTAATATTCGTTCTCCATGACAATCAGATGTAATTTATTATTTCTCCCCACATATACACAATGCAAAACTCAGGAGCAGAGCCACGATGCAACAGATCCTGTTACAGTGAGCAGGTTTTTTTTTTGGTTGGTTTTTTTTTGTGTGTGGGTTTTTTTTGTTTGTTTGTTTTTGGGTTTTTTTTTTTGTTTGTTTTTTGTTTGTTTGTTTTTTGTTTGGG